>OZ010796.1:447056846-447345649 GCA_963932465.1 Maratus speciosus
GTAATCTTTGAATCCTGCAATTAAAACAAGCAAAGGTTACTTTAATACTAAAACGATCGGAAATTTTACTCAAGTTTTATAAAAATATTTTACACCGGAATTTTTATTTATATCTGTTTAACATATTTATTTAACATTTTTCTTCTTTGTATCTTTTAAACTTATTTTAGAAAGCAATTTCTGGTTCAAACCGAAATATATTCATGTGGTAGGGGTCAAAATGACCCTTCAAGGTCTTTTTAGTGTTAAAGAAAAATATTAATCAGAAGTAATTACCCGTCAGATTCCTTTATATGATTTAGCATTGAAAATATATATTCCGTTGATGAATCCATCCTTTTTTTTTTAATAAGGACGGATTAGTTTTGGAAGATAACAAACTTGATTATTTTTATGATTGTACATAGGTCTTGAAATTAAATAAGATAAAAATAGAAAAACATAAATGAAAAATGGCCTAAAATAAAACAAATGTAATTTGCATGACATGACATTAACTTCCACAGAGTTTTCAAAAAATAAAATAAAATAAAATAAAATTGCAAATAATAATTATATCTAAAAACTTCTATTGTGTAAAAAAATAATGGTACTTTGCCATCATATTTATTGAACAAGGTATTTAATAAACTAAAATGAACGTAAAAAATAAATGTTAAGGGGACAGTACACCTTTAAAATTTTCAAAAATCTTTTTTTTTATTTTTACACCTTTAGAAAGTTTGTTATATTCTGAATAAATTGATACCAATCTCTTAACAGTGTGATAATTATTTACTGCGATATAAGGAAAAATGTAGACATCACTCCTTCATTTCCCATTTAAAAGTCCTGCGACAACTGTCATGGCAGCTTGTTAACATTTTGTTTTCGCGCTTTCTCACTATCGCAACATTGAGAATATGCTAAAATGAGTCAATTGTTTTTGTTAAATACTTTAAATAATAATAAAAAAGCTTTAAAATATTAACTTCGACTTCCACTTTCGCGAAATTTGTTTACTTTCTTGGTTTCGCTAGGAAACATGATCGCAAATTTTGCTTAGCTGTTCGGCCATTAATTGCTTAATTTGAAAAAAAAAAAAAAAAAAAAAATCCTAAAGGAATAGTTTCCTGATTTAATAATAGTATTCTACTTCCCAATATTCATTAGCATTTATGATGAATGATAAAGTAAAATGTGCTTCAGAAGAGCATCGAAGAATGAGCCAGTTTAACCCCTTGAGGGGCAAGCAATTAGGTTTGTGAAATGCTGAATTCCCACCGAATCATTGAAAAATTCTATTTCAAAATAATTAAAAGCAATTTTACGGCTTTGTTCCACCAAAGTTAGAAACGTAAAATTTAATAAAATTTTTCTGGTGTAAAACTTTATTAATCGTAGGAGGTATATAATATATACCGGTGCCCCTGAAGGAGTTAATGGCAATCTCTATACAAAATGCGACGATATAAAAATATATCTTAAGGTGCTATCTTATAGAAAACTAAGAATTAGTGAATTTGACAGTGGTTTAATTTTAAATGACAGTTTAAGATACATATTTATTGATATTAAAAAAAATTTTTAGTAAATTTTCAGGATTTTTATGCCGCAAAGTACCGTAATTTCGGGTGTATAGCCCGTAGATCAAACAATTCATTTTGGACCCAGAACTTTATTCAGTATTTGAAGACCAATATTTACCGTGATCTAAAAAGTTACATTTTATTTTTAAAAAATTCTGGGTCGAAACACGGTTGTTTGATCCGCGGGCTATACACCGGAAATTACGGTATGTGAATCAAATATCGGAATGCAAGAATCTCTAAAACATGGCCTATATTTTACATTAAATAATTTGGTTTTATAAAAAGCGCATATTTAATTCACTTTGCAGTCAATTCGAAACAAACGTTTAATTTATATGTATAAAATTTATTTTTTCAATAGCAAATGCTACGTTTTTGCAAAATACTCCTATTTATTTTTTGCGCACGTTCCTACATTCTGCAGCATTTTGCAAATAATTTTATATTTATCATTTTAAACTAGATTCTCATTTTATTTTTAATACAGAATACTTCATATAATTAGCAGTTTTGCTTCTTTTATTATACCTTTTATATTTAAAAAATGCAATTTAATCTTTAAACGGCTTTTTCTCAAAATGGATTTTTTTTACCCTAGCGCGCAGGATATCTCCAATACTATTTGAAGTATAGCTTTAAAAATTTTACTCTACATAAATTTATATATTATCATGAAAATGAACTAGAATTATAAAGTTGTGTTCAGTATGAGAAAAATTATACGATACCATAGTGTTATCTTTAATTTAAGATAAAATTTATGCAAATATCATGAAATTAGCATGAGAAATCGTACGCGCAGTGAAATGTCATCAACTGTAAAAAAATTAAATAGTACTTTGAAATTGACCCCTTGAATTTTTATAAAGTATAATATATACAAACAAAAAGGTTTTAAACATACCGTAATTTCCCGCGTATACGCCGCGGCTTTGTTAAGTATTTTTCATACCGGAAATTTTATTTGAAAAATGAAGTTAAATAAATGAAGCAAAAGCAATTCACATTATAATTAAAACGAAATCTGGTAGGAAATCGAACTTTCTGAGATGCGGCGTATACGCGAGAATTACGGTAAATAACATCAAAATATACTTAAAAATTTTTTTGCTTCTAGAATGGTTATATTTTTTATAAAAAATGGCTAAACTCATGACAAATTTCGCATGTTTTATGACTGTTAAAGGTGTACTGTCCCCTTAAATTCCTTCACGCACAGCAGAAAAAGGAACAACATAAACTCTTAAACTTCTCAACGCCCTGAACTGTTATATCCGCTCACAAAGTTACAGATTTCACTGCAGTAGAAATATTATTTAAATTAATAAAATTCTTTAATACAACGCAGTTTTAAAACACTGATTAAATATTAATACTTTCAATGGTTATATTGATATCTGTAATTATTTTTTTTTATATCATGTTGGAAAAATAATCTTTTTTACCCTTTTTAAAAAATTAAAGGGAAAACAACAATAAAATTTTGCCATTTCGCTGCGCAGTCAGAGAGAGTTCATTGCGTAAAAGTTGAATATTGCGAAATTTTAAAAATTCAGGAAACATTTGCAATAAGGTATTGACACAATATCATCAAAAGCATAAATACTTAATTATTTTTATTTCAATAAAAGTAATTTAAATTTAAATGTCTTTTTTTGCGCTATTCGTAAAGAAAAAAAGTTTTATTCTATATAACGGTGATTGCGAACCCGTACGCCAAGTTTTCATCATTCTTTTTAATTGCTAATATTCTTCTTATTTATGACAGAAATTCTTCGATTAAGGAAATGGCAAATATTTGAAAAGCGTGGAAACAAATTTCGGCTGTCATGTGCGTTCTACATTCATTCTTTTACAAAAAAAAAAAAAGTATAAGTGCAGGACTCCCAGTGGTCTATTTTTTGAAAAAATACTCTTAAAGAGAAAAATGTGTGGTAGGTTTCTCCAACAATGGCAACAAAAACGACTTTCCACGTAAGTTTTGACGAAAATTTTAAAGAAGATTTTCTTTAAAAAAATGTACTGTTAAAAAAAAGGACCGGGTTGCAGCCTTGTAATATGTAGCTGCCAACTGCTGCGCTATACACACTGTATCACAAAATTTAATAGAAATGGGTTCCTTGTTTAATCGTCATATTCAGGCGAGATAGAGGCTATTACTTTTTGTGGTACAAAAAAGCATGAGAGTTAGCAGCTATGCTCTATGTTTCATATTTAATTTGCTTTGCTTTGAAAAATAGATTAAGGAATCCTTTAGCGGTGGAGAACATAGTCAGTTATTTTAAATCCATCATTCGGGCAGGTTCAGGTTCGACGTAGTGTTCCCAACTCGTAACTTTTTAAAATTCAGATTGCTTGATAGACGCAATTTTTTAAATGTGTATAATGAGACTTATTTTTTGCAATATTTAATCAATCATCAAAGAAAGCCTTTATTTCTTTTTTAAAAATCTGGTGGCATTCCTCAAATCTGAATTTTTAAAAGTAGCAAACTGGTAAGGCAGCGAAGCGTACGAAAATGATTAAGCCAATGCCTTTTGAATAATTGGCCTTAACCCTTTGAAGGGCAAGTGATTGTGTTCCTGTAATGTTGAATTCACACTGAAATCTTCCAAAATTTTCAAGTCGGAATAAGGAAAAGCCATTTTACAACTGTTTTCAACCAAAGTTGTAAAAATAAAGTTTATTTAAAAATTTCCGGAGAGAATTTTGATTAAAATTAGGTCGGATATAATATATCACACCGCCCCTCAAGGGGTTAAAGTTGATACAAAAATGGCGGATATCGCAGGCGGATTATTTAAACTTTTATACGGTCCCCTGAATTTAAACACCAGCATTTCCCCCAAGAACTCTTTGATTTATTTATTTCCAGAAAAATGAAGAGGAAAAAACTTTAAATAATTCTTGGTATTCAAAATGAAGGGACTGTATAGACCAGGGGTGGCCAACTGTGGCACGGTCGACACCACTAAAATTTTATAGTAATCATTGCCTTATCTAATCATCAAATCTCTGAGATTCTAAATGGCGACTTTTCCTGTAAAATTTTAGTGGTATCCGGCGTGCCACAGTTGGACACACCTGGTATATACGCAGAAATAAATTGTTTCAGCGTTCAGCCCAAGTATTCAGGGGGCGCTGCTTAAGCACAAAAGCTGCCATGCGCAACTCATTCGGGCATGTGCAAAAGCGCTGCAGGCATTTTTAAAATCTATTTAACCACTTTAAGGGCGGTGTTCTTTTTGGACCACCTAATTTTAATTCCTAAGTGCCGCATTGACACCAGAATTTTAGAAGGAAAATTTTCCAATTACGAACGACGTGGCGAAGAGCTTTTACCTATTTTGAAACTAATTCGTTTGTAAATTCTGGTCTCAATCAATTATTTTATAATTTTACGAATAGAAGTGCTTTACCCCTGAAAGGGTTAAGACAGAGATTTTGTAATACAAAAAGAATCAATTAACCCTTTCCCTGCGTAATTGTTTTATCAAAATAGCTTCAAAAATTGCGCCGCGCGATGAGCGTCTTTTAGGAATTTTTATTCTTTTGTCACCGGTTTTTCAAACAAAAAATTTCGTACAATTTAACCAGGAACATGCTGCGATTAAATAAGGCAAATTTTACAATAAAAAAATAAGTGGTGGGAATAATCAAAGAGGGTTATTTAGACGGTAAAAATGCATCCCTGAGGAAAACTCCGGTTGCGCAAATTTTGCTACTTTTACGTAGCCCGAGGAAATATCGCGTTGCGCAGCGAGAGGTTTAAGAGCCACACAGAAATGAGATTTACGCCTTTTTGCACACCAGTATATTTTAAGAGAATATGATGTTGGTTAAATCGCAGAAATTATCCGATTAAATGAAATATCATCTTCTCTAACAAATTACTGGTGTGCCAAAACGCGGAAATCTCATACCTGGAACCACATAAAGAAATACCATTGAATCCTTTCAAGTGTGGTGTTTCTAGTGCGAGAACAATTAATTTTAATTGGAAATTGACGAACTGTGCTAAGAATGTTTTTAACCCTCTGTCTACCAGAAGGGTCCAATGGACCCGACATGTACATTCAAAATATTTATTCAAACCAGAAATTTCTTCAAAACAAACTAAATGTATAAATCAGACAATCATAAGTTAAATAAACAAATTAAATAGTTTTAAGTAAAAATTCTGGTGTAGAATGTTTTTATAAAACTTGAGTAAAATTTCCGGTAGTTCTAGGGTTAATAAACTTTTGTTGTCATAATATATGTAAAGAAAAACTTTTAAATATATTGACAGAAATTTGTTCGAAAATTCTGATGCAATTCAATTATTTCAACATTTTAGCAACAGAAGTACTTGGTCTCTGAAGGAGTTAACATAGATATTTTTTTTAAGTTTCTAGTTGTCACGAAGCGATCTACCGTGCGGTGGTTTCCGATAATAGTTATTACTGATGAGATCGATGATGACGCATGAATCTAAACAAAAAAAATGAAACATTTAATACATTAAGACAAAATATATATTTACAGATTAATAGCACATCAACGGGCTAGGCTCACTACCTATCTCTCCGGTATTTTTGAGAGCATTATATAAATAAATATCTCGGCGCACCAGCTGGTCAAAACATTTTTCACCCGTCGTGGTCAAGGGCTGAATCTGATCTCCACTTAAAGTTTTTACTTCCTAACCCCTAGCATCTAGCATCCGCGGACATTCCACTTCAAGATTCTAGAAATGCGTTGTGGGTGCAGGGTTGTGAGAGTTCCGAGGCCCACGAATGTGACACTAGTTGTAATTGGTTAAGAATGAAACAAATATTGGCGGCATTGCTTTAACTCATGCCCGAATGAGTCTTTCGAAAATCAAAATATCTCATTTTGCCATTAAATAATAAACCTGATAAGAAATATGGAAGAAATTTCCAAAGTTGAAAATAGCGTCCTTTAACGTCTGGTGTTCTTTTATAATACAGAAAAATGAAAATTTGACACCAGAAAAATTAAAAAGAGAAGTTATGTAATATTGATCCCAAAACAATCTGAGAACAGTTGAATGAAGCACAAAGCTGCATACATATTAACCCTTTCAGGGGCAGAGAAATTACGTTCGTAAACTGATAAAATAATGGACTAACACCAGAATATTCAAACGAATTTCTTACTAAATAACAAAACGCTATTTTGCACTTTAATTACAAAAGCAACATTTTATTAAAATATTCTTGGTGCCAGTAGTCAGTTTTGGAATTAAAATTAGGTGGCTAGACCCTCTAGCCACCGCCCCTGAAAGGGTTAAGCGTACTATCTTAAATGGGAGAAGTAACCGGAAGATTAAAAGCGAGGTCACATCAATCAAGGTCATGCGCCACGTAGCGGATGGAGTGTGAACTACAGGTAGATGCCTAACTGCTTTCTTACTGACACCACTAAAATTATAAAGTTTTTTTCACCTTGAATAATAACTGAAGTTTTTCTGTGAAGGCGAAGAAAACTTCGTGGCGCCGAGTGCGTCTGGATGCCCCTCTCGCTACGCTGTTATTTTGCAATAAATGTGGCAAACAAAATTCATTTCCATGAACGACTGAAGTTTTAGAAAATACGTGCCCCACTAAAAGCCCGCGTATGTGAATTATCACTCCGTCCACAAGGTGGCGCAACTGCTTTAATTTACCCCTGATTCGAGCATTAAGTTTGTTCGCTTACATATAACGCTTTGGCGTACAAACTTAATGCTGGAATCGGGCGTAAATTAACACAGCTGCGCCATCTTGTGGACATGGTTGATAATCCACATACGCGGGCTTTTAGTGTGTGGTCATATATGACAGAATATCTACCATCTGCGCATGTTTTCTAAATCTTTAGCCACTCATGGAATCTTGCTTACCAGAATTATTGCAAAAAAATGCCGTAGTGAGAAAGGGGTGGAGTCCAGGTGCACTTGACACCACGACGTTTTCTTCGCCATATCTAACGGCAGACTTTTCAGCTATTAATGAAGGTGGAAAAGTCTTTATAATTTTAGTGGTGTGGAGTAAGAAAACAGTTAGACATCTTTTTGTAGTTCAACCCCATCCGCTACTTGGCGAGTGACCTTTATTGATGTGATCTCCTATTTATTCTTTCAATGGAGTTATGAATAAAGAGGAGAAGACTTATAGTGTACTGTCTACCAATTGCAAGTGAAGTAACTGAGGAGGTTATCACAAGATTGTGGCTGTATTTTGGAATCGTATCTACAGTTTCTGATTACCGCCAGGGCAAACTTCCCACCAGTAAAATTTAATAGAAGTTCTTGTCTTATTTAAGCGTGTTATTCATGTAAACATTTTCCTCACAAATATGCTGAAATTTCTATTTGATTTTATTGGGTTCAGTTTGCTTGGTAAAAAGTCAGTTTGTTTCCCTGGCTGTCAGAATAGGGCTGAAACGCAGGGCCTGACTGCTACCAAAATAATCTTACACCGGTAAAAATGAAAATCTGTTTCTGCCATTATTTATGACTGAAATTTTGCATTAATAATGTGTTTAAATAAAGGGGAAATTTCTATATAAATTTACTGGTGGCAGTTTTCACCGGTGGTAATTAATCCCTGCAAAAGGGGTTACAGTTAAAGCTTCACTGCGTCACTAATTTAAGAATATTTCAGTTCCTCTTTATTAATAGTTCCATGAATCTTGCGGTTACCTCTCCCATTTAACACTAGAACGCCCGGAAGGAGTCGAATCGACTCCGACCAAATGATTAAATGTGAATTCGAGCCAGAAATTTTTTCATAAAATAAGTTGAATTTAAACCATGCAGAAATACGTTAAATAAATCAGTTAAGTAACTTTCAATAAAAATTCTGGTGTGAAATATCTTTGTGAATCGTGGGTAAAATTTCCTAGCGTTCTAGTGTTAAGATAGGGTGGGGTTAAAATATTCTTGGTGCTGTTTGCAAGTTTGGAATTAAAATTAGGTGGTCTGGACGCAGAACCACTGCGTCGGAAAGGGTTAATGTAGAATTTTAGTCCGAATTATGGCCAAAAACTAATAGTTAATTTTTGTTGGTAGACGTTTACTCTTACAGTAGTCAGACCACCCTATTGTGACACCCTAATTACAACCTAAGCAACCTTATGTCAGTGAAAGGGATTAAAATACCCGGGCCAATTTATACCAGTAAAAACAACTAGAAATTTTTACCATATTTTTGAGATAAATTTTACATGAATAAGCCGCTAAATTAAAGTGAAATTTGCTATTCAAAATTTACTGGTGGAAGTTTGCTTTGGCGCTAATCAGAAACTGTTGACCGGTATAAAAAATCAACCGCCATCTTGTGAAATCTCCTCTGTTACTTCAATCGCAACTGGTAGACTTTACACTGTATGGCTCCTTCTCTTTCTCCATAACTCAACTGGGTAGACTAGAGATTGAAAATGTGCAAGTATACTTCATATCTCTGATGAGGGAAACTTTTTCACTAATATATGTATGGTAACAGTTTTTGTTAGTTTTCAATTAAAACGTTATAAAGATTACATGGTCTCGTGCAATGTGCCTTTACGTTTATAAAAATACCGTGATTATCACTTACTAATTCCGCTGCAAATATTAGGTCTGCCGGAAAGTTCCGTCTGATAATGTTATTTCACGCCTACGTTTTGAAAATTCATATTTCTTCATTGGCACCACTTTTTCGAAATGGTAAAATTTCCAGTGTTGTCACATTAATGTGAAATGCGAAAACAATGGGAATTTTACCATTTCAAAAAAGTGATGCCAATGAAGAAATCTGAATTTTTAAAAAGTATGCGTGAAATAACATTATCGGACAGAATTGTACGGCAGATCTAATATTTCTATTAAAAAGCTATAAGTATGAATTAACTGATAATAATTTTTAAGATACATATTTTTTCTATTCATTTTTGTTTTATATAAAAACGAGGTGAATGACAACAAGTGTTCATACTGATACTTTTATAAGCGCTAGATATTAAAAATAAAAATTACAGTTTCCGATCTTCGGAAAAAGTGATATCGAAAGAAAGATGGACTGAACACTCTCATCTTCATTATTAGTAGCGAAAAAATAAACAAAATTATTAAACACGCTTTATTCCGTTCAGAGGCGATTTCAGCTGCCAAATTTAGTATTCATCGAAAACTAAGATTTAAATAAGGCAAATTATCCTTATGAATAATAGGTGTACGGAAAAGAGTAAAAAGTTGGCAGCCAGGGTGTTACATATAACTGCATATATTTTTGTGTTGCAATAAAATTTTAAGGGGTCTCAATTCTCTTAAAGCTTCAAAATTCTAGAAATTTAATTTTTTTTAGATGTTAAGCCCTGTCTATTCTGAATATTTTGATATAATTATTTCCTTGAAATTCCCGTTAGAACAGAAGCTGTGGATTTTACAATTATAGTCGCTCAATAGCTGAAGCGGCGTTTCCGAAACTTTGAAGTCATTTTTCTCCAAATGATGTTTTTGGGCATAACGCGCAGGTTATATCATAAACTTCTGAATTTGTTTTCACGAAATTTTCAAAACATATATTTCTAGTTCGTCTGCATAAACGGAACCTAAAATTTCCTAATTATTGTTCAATGAAATACTTTTTAGGTGATTATACTGTTGAAATTAAAAAAAAAAATGTGTTAAATAAATACAACTCTTTATTAAAAATATAAAAATGCTTTAAATACAAATTTATTTAGGTTCAGGTTAGATTACAATCACAAATATAAATAGGCACCACAATTTTCATTCTAGTTGCAATATTTATTTTGTAATCATAAGCATAAGCTGTTATACCGATTTTCTGCTCGTCAAATATTTGGCAGTTTGGAGCCTCCTGTAAATGCTAATAATGCACCTTGCAATTTTTTAAGTACATGAAATGAAAGAGCGTACTTATATCTTTCATACCAATAAAAGTTGTGTATTAAAATCCTATATATTTTAACCCTTTATTGCGCAGCTTTGTATATATATGCAAACAACAGAGTTTTGAATTTAATAGAATTTTTTATTCCTATATACCTAATTCAAACCAGAAAATTAAAATAGCAATATTTGCTCGAATTAATAACAAACATTGCCTTTGTAAATAACGCGAAATCAACGATTAAAACTTTCTGCTGTAAAGTCAGATTCTTTGAATTATGTAACTTCTAGAACGTATTCTATCATGCGAATTAAAGGGTTAAACGTTAAGTTTACAAATAATAATAATAATATAACATAAGGTATTGGAGACATACTTATTAAAATATTTACTAATTTGGATTATTTTAGCTTAAAACATCCACACGACTGTAGTTTTTACTTATATTGCAGATGTGCAACAGAAGAAAAGACTGACGTATTATATGTAAACTGTATTTCTGATTTCTTTTATTATTTTTCCTATGTAATAAACCTTTCAGAGAATCATATATAATTTTTTCGAAATAAAATAAAAAATCGCACATTTAAGGGTTAAGATATTAGAGGTTGAAAATGGTCATTTTTTTCATTTTTCCAATTTTAATACTCCTGAGACCCCTTAATCATTGATTTTTGCTCTTAAATAAGGAAAAATTCAATGTTAAATGTCTAGAGAAAAAGCTTAAAATTTAGCAAGTATGATTATATACCAGTAATCTTTGCAATCTTTTTCTCTTTTTCATAAAATATTACACTTAAATGTAGTAAAAATCAATCTTAAAAAAAAAGTTTTTGCCAAATTGAAATGTTTTTATGTTGTTTCTTTGTTTTATATTTTCTTGAAACGAATAATAAATTTCTTCCGATTAATAAATATAAATAGATAGATAGATTCCAATAAAAAATATATAAATAATCATTCTTCTTAATTATAACTATAACATAACTGTAAACTATGACGATTTTTTTATAACCAGTATTTTTGAATATTAATCTCCGTCTTCTTTAATATCAGAAATCTGCAGTTAAATCTAGCTGCAAAAATTATATTATTTTGCACTTTCATTTTCCAATAGACAAAATAAATAAATTTTCCTCGTACTTCAAGCATTCTGTTAAGTACATCCTAAATGTTTATCATCACCTTTACAAGAAAACTTACATATGCATTTTCTAAACAACACTTCAGAAACAATTTATCTTTAGTTCAGAACACATTAAAAACTTTTAGAAGAACATTAAATACCAAAGCTTGTACTTAATAAACTTAATACTGTTAAACATCATCCAGAAAATTGCTCTGTAACGACTAGTAAAAGTATGCAAAAGGACGGAAACTGTTTAACTTTAAAGTCCGCATCATATTCAATAAGGAATCTCTAGAGGAGTTTCTAAAAATATTATAGTGAAAATGGAATTTTATTTGCAACTTTTAAGCAAGCGCTACCATTTTCTGTAAGTATATGCGTTTTCTTCAATCAATTTGGAAATTTTGTCCAATATTTTCAAAGTTTTAACCTTTGCAAAAAAGACTCATCATTATAAAAAATGAGTGCATCTAAAAATTAAAAAAAGATAAAACTTTCTTCTTTGTAACATATTTAACATGATTCAGGGATGTAATCGCTGCGCCACAGAATGATTATTGCTACCACTAAATTCTTGTAGTATTCGTCACCTTATTTTATGACAAAATTTCTGAGTTTTTATAAGGCAAAGAATACTATTAAAACTTAGTGGTGAAAATCAGCCATTTGTAGCGCAAAGCTTTCATCCCTGCATGACGTCAATCAAGGTTTATACACACTCTAGAATTTCCAATTAATCTGCTATCGCTTTTTAACACTGGAAGCGCCAAAAGGGGTCGTTTTGACCCCTGATTGGTCAAATAGATAATAGTTGATTCGAATCAGAAATTTTTTCGTAAGATATGTTAAATGTATGCAGCACAAAAATGGGCTAATTAAATAAGTTAAATAGCTTTACATAAAAAGTCTGGTGTGAAACACTTTTCATAAAACTTGAGTAAAACAGCCGGCGGTTCCAGTGTTAACTCTAGAACAGACAGCTGTTTTACTATAGTTTTATACAAAAAGTGTTACACACCGTAATTTTTATTTCAAAATATTTAACTTATTTAATTAGCCTATTTTTGTGCTGATAAGACTTAATATATCTTATGAAGAAATTTCTGGTTCGAGTCGAAACAATTTGGTAGGGGTCAAAATGACCCCTGCGGACGTTTCTAGTGTTTATATATATATATATATTACTTAAGATTTAAATTGCATAATTCTATAATCTTCTCATTAATTCACGGAAATCGTAGCCATTTTCTGCGAATAAATAAGGCTATAAGTTTTGTTATAAAAATGTATTTTGTAAAAATGTACGCCCCCAAAATGAAATGCTTCCATTTATCGTAGTTCTGTTACAATGCTGCAATTGTTTTTGTAACAATTTAGTGTTCCAAAGACAAATAATTGTTTTTATACAATGTTGAATTCACACCTGAATTTCCGAAAAAAAAATATTTGAAAAAATTAAATGCAATTTTACAGTCTTTCCGAAACTAAGAGTTATAAAAGTACAATTCTGTTCAAAAATGATGGCACAAATCTCGATTAAAATTATTTGGAAATAATATATCCAATCACACTTATATTGGTTAGTAAAAAACAAAGTTTTAAAGACCCTGACAGTGCCAACGTACGCTGAAAACTTGGTTAACCCCATGAAAGGCTTTGTATCATTTGAGGGGCTCACAACCATAGTAGACCAAGTCCATTTTTCTCTATTGTGAATAATAATGCTTTAAAGTTCTTAATAAATAATTAAATCAGGTCAAGTGATTTGTAAGGATTATATGTGTCAATATTCAATTTAAAGTACTATTTTTATAGTGCTCTACTTTACAAATGACAAATTAATATTTCTATTGTAAATTTATACGTTTTTTAAAAAAATAAGGATTTGGTCCAGTATGGTTGTGAAATTTTTATGTGTAAGTAAAGACTTGTTTATTATCATTACAAAAACTCTTGATTTTGATTTATATTTAATTATTCTATTTTTTTCTTTAAATTAATCACAAAGACTGAAACATGTTACCAGTTATCGTAAATCATTCACTGTACACAGAACTATCATAATCATCATCAACGTCATCACGATATACTCTAGTGGCAGTATCTTGGAACCTGGTATTGATCTCTGCTAAAATATTCTTGAAGTATACACGATGATTCGGCAGAATGTATGGCAAAAGATCTATCATATCCTTCTTTTTGGCCGAAGTTATTTTTCTACGACCCGCGTACAACGCATCTTGACTACATTTGGCGAAGAAAGCAACTTGCGCCCACAAGCACATTTTTCCAAATTTATTTTGCGAAAAAGCTGATTCGCATTGAGGAATTCTTTGAACAGTAACATATAGGGTAAACCTCTCACAACTCTCAGCCCTCTAAACTAAAAAAAATTTCCGCGGTATCCTTCTTTCTGTTTGTGATACTTTGTTCCAGAGCTATAGCAGAAACAAAGTCGGAATTCTTATCTTCAATGTCATCAAATTTAGAACATTTCCTCTTTGCATTCATAATAGTCTCCTTCCAGTCTCCTGGAGCAAAGATGTGTTGTCTCTTGTAACTTGCTGCTTAAATCAGATGAAATTATGCGTCATTCGGAAGGAAAGGGTGGCCAGATACTAGGAATTTTAGGTTAATTGACTCTGCTGTTATGTTTGTACTATTAACTAGTTTTAGCAGCGTAAGAGACGATTTGATGTTCCCATTTTCACCACCACAGACATCAGAATACGGAATAATTTTCTTATATTCAGAGATATTCTCTCAGGAGTCTTGCAACAATGCTAGAAAGGTATTGAGAACCTCTTCCTCGCTCTATTTCATCTTAGACTTACATGTATACCACATTATTATTAATGGAATGCACCTCAAAGTAAAAGTTATAAATATATAGATTGCGTTTATAATTAGCTATGAATTTTGAAAGCTTAGGAAAGGGAAGAGCTTTTTATAAGACGAATGCACAGCAGTAAGTTTCATCTGAGGCTTTAATTGTATCAGTTTTCATTTTCTCTCTAGTCTATTTAGCTATCTGAAAGTGGAGCTCTCGTTTGGCCTTAAGACTTTTTCAAGTGTTTTCATCATTTTCTGATTGATATGTCATTGATATGTAATAAGCTTGATTGATATGTCATCACATAATTTACATGTATCTGTACTTGGCGGCTTGAAGTGTAAATTAAACTTTGCACTGAAGATTTTGTAATAGAATTTCTCTTTCACTTATTGCGTCTTATTATTTGTCGTACATTCCTCTCTAGGCCTAAGATCGAACTATGTGATTAGAGTTTTTTTTCCTTCTAATAATTTTCTTTAAGAAAAATGCTGTCGGTATTTTTACCATTTGTTTACCGAGAGGAGGAAGGAGGGTCATTAAAAATAATAGTATTACTTTCCATTCATAGTTTATACATCTGATGATTCACGAACGTTTGTTTTTCATCGGAAGTTTTGAAATCTCTACTTATTTAATCTACATTTTTTTTATAGCAATGAGGCAAGATTTAGACAAGAATGGGTCACAGATAAAAAGAAGTGATGGCGTAGTACACTGATAAATGGACTTGATTCAGAATGGTTGTGAAGGTTTTTTGTATTACTTCACCAACTCTGGACACAGATGCAGTCTATGAGAAAGTATGTGAACTATAGACTTGGTGTACTATGACAGTAGATAAAACACAGTTTACTGCACCTTCTGCATGAGTTATCTTATTTTTTTAATTGGACTTGTTCTACTATGGTTGTGAGCCCCTCATTTTTGGTCTTTAATTTTAATCCCTAAATGTCACATTTTCACCAGAATTCTAAAATGAAATCTTTTTTTATTAAGTTCGTGGCGAGCAACTTTTACATAAAAAAAAAAAAAAAATTGTAAATTCTGGTTTCATGTAATCAATTCTGCATTATATAAATAAAAGCACTTTACACTGAAAGGTTAAAAGCACTGTTGCTTGTTTGGCAGAGTTTTTTAATCAGGTTTCTTCTACGTTTTAAAAATAATATATATCATCCATATTTATTCTGTCATTAGATAAGGCGAATTTCATTTTACGGAAAAAAGGGGTATAATTCTGAAAAGAACACCTAAGCAATATGTAACTTAATTAAAGACAGAATTTCTACGGTTAAGTAACACGAAATTTGCTAGAACGGAATACAGGTATAATGCATAAAAACCGAACGTATCCTACTAAATGGTTTTGAAGTCGAACTATTGGGTTGGCAACTAAGTTCCCGCAGTTTGTTTAAATACACTTTTTCTACCAGAATCTATATTCTGTTTTTTTGATGGAGTTAGTTTATGTTAAATTTCAGATTAATAAAATGTAATGCTAACTATAGAATTCAGAATGGGTTGGTAAGTGAGGTCTCTCCGTTTTTCTACATACATTTTTGCCACAGGACTCTATATTATATTTTTTTGATCGGGTTAAATTTAATCTCATTAAAATGGAATGTAAACTATAGAACGACAACTGGATTGGCAACCCGTCTTGTTCTAGCCTTTTTAAAAATACATTTTTCTTGTCGTAATCTGTATTTTGTTTTTTGATCGAATTAATTTATGCTAAATTTCAGATCATTAACTTTTTTCACTCGTATGTCCAGCCTGACCGGGCATCATCTTTCTTTGCAAAATTTGATATTAGTACCACTGATAACGGAGAATAAAATTTGCCTTATTCAATTAGAGCATTTTTGAAATTGTGTACTTGAAGGAAACTTCTTTTAAGAAGTGGTGTCAAACGAATAAAATTTGTATAACAGACTCCCGAGTCAAAAAGGTTAAAATGGAATGTCAACTATGGAATGCCAACTGGGTTGGTAACTAAGTTCTCGCCCTTTTTTTTATTTTTTAAAAGTTTTTTTTCAATAAAATTTAACAACTAATTAATCAACAATGTATTCTTCCTTGTTGTTTGCAACTTCTTCCCAAAGTTCAACAAGATTTTCAGTACCTTGTTGGTAGAAATCCTCCAGTTTCGACTCGAAAAATTCATCCAACCAAGCTCTCAATTCTGCATTAGTATTGAACGAAACTCTGCTCATAGCATTTGCAAGGGATCGAAAAAGGTGGATATCTGTTCGTGTCAAATCGGGATATTACGGCGGGTACGCAGCACTTCCCAGCTATGCGTTTGATTGGCTTCCTTGGTCATATTGGCGATATGAGGGCGGGCATTGTCGTGCAGCAAAAGAACTCCATGTTACGATTAGGTCTTTTCTCTTGAATAGCCGTGATGAGTCGTTCCATCTGTTGAACACAGAGTTATACGTTAACCCTTTCCGGCACGGGCAATTTTTGTTGCAAAATGAAGAAATGATTGACTGACACCGGAATTTTAAAACGACTTTTTTAGAAATTAAAAACATGATATTTTAACTATTGATTGTAAAAGAAAAATTTTATTAAAATATTCTTGGTGCTGTTCGTAAGTTTGGAATTAAATTTAGGTATCCCAACCCTGGCACAGTGTGCCGGAAAGGGTTAACCGTTTGTTTCCGTTCAAGAAATTCGTAATGGATAATCCCTTCCCAGTCCCACCATACACACAACATTGTTTTACGTGGATAAAGATCTTGTTTCACGCGCGGTGTTGGTAATTTACCGGGGCTAAGCCATTCCTTGCGCTGCTTCATATTAATGTGCAGGCACCATTTTTCGTCGCCAGTAACGATTCGGTAAAGAAATCGTTGCTTGTGTCCATGAGTTGAGCGGTGATGAGCAAGCAAACCAGCGGAGATTGTTGCTCGTTGATTTTTGATTTTGTCACTTAAAGTATGCGAAACCCATGCTCCACACTTTTGAACCTTTCCCACTGAGTGATGATGCTTCTCTATAGCAGTATGAGAGAATTTCTTTTTCTCTGCGAGTTCCCTTGTCGTTTGATGCAAATTTTCGTGCAAAAGTTGGTTTAATCGCTCTTCATCGAACTCAACTGGACGGCCAGAACGAGGTGCGTCGTTGATGCCAAAATTTCCATTTTTGAACTTGGCATACCAATCATGAGCGGTTCTTTCAGCTATGGCCATACACAGCACAAATGTTGCGAACAGCTTTTGTGGTCAACAACCTTGATTAAAAGCAAAGAGGAGGAAGTCTCGAAGATGCTCCTTTTTCCCAACTTGACACTACATTTTACGATCTGAGTTTTAACACAAATTAACTCTATCCAAAAAACAAAATATTGATTCCGGTAGAAAACTTCTATTTAAAAAAACTGCGGGAACTTAGTTGCCAACCTAATAAGAAGGTCATACCGAGATGTCAAACTGTGCCCCGCAATATACCGCTTTTCTAAATGTTAATATTTCCTTATTAAATAGAAATAAATACAATTAACGCCTTAACCCCTTGAAGGGCAACCGTATATTACACATACCACTTAATTACATACCTCAAATGTCACATTGGCACCAAAATTTAGAAATTAAATTTTGCTCTATATAATGTACGTGAAGAAAAGCTTTTACTTACTTTCATATAAATTTGTTCATCAATACCGGTGTCAATCAATCCTTTTAACATTTTTGAAACTGAAGTACTTTACCCCTGAAAGGGTTGAGCGTCGTGAGATAAGTGTAGGCTACTTTTTAAAAATTCACATTGTTTGATTGCCACCGCTTTTTTGAAGTAAACATATTCATCTTATTTAAAGGCAGATAAAATAATGCGAGAATTAAAGCCAATTACACTATTAAAAAAATGTTTGGAATCAAACAATCTGAATAAAAGAAAAGTAGCCTACACTGCCCATGAAAGCCACGGGTGCGAAAATTACGGAATTAAATTAGACTAAAATTAATATTTAAAAGAGGGTTTCGCATTGGCTTAATTTGACTTCCCTTCTTTAATATAGAGGTTTAAAAAGAAGTTAATTATCAACTTCTAGGGTCTCTGGATTGATTACTGTTGCTCCGATTGAGATGCAATTAACACTAGAACGCCCGGAAATTTTACTCAAGTTTCATAAATATATTTTACACCAGAATTTTTATTTAAAATTATTTGACTGATTTATTTAATGTAAATCTGCAATTTTAATATTTAACTTATTTTGTGAAATAATTTCTGGTACAAATTGACATTTAATCATATGGTTGGAGTCGAATCGACTCCTTCCGGGCGTTCTAGTATTAAAATATAGATACAAATAGTGATAACATAAAGATTCCCATACACATTTAACATAATACAATAAATGTTCATTTTTTTAATCAATAAAGTGGTATAAACGCAGAATAGTATGTTTGTATTTAGGACAGTGCAAAAAGAAGACTATTGTCCTTATGTTCGAAATATTTGACTAGACTTACTTTACAAGAAGATCTAAATTATAGTTTTGAGAATCCCGCGCGCTGTTCACAATGAAGAAGAACAAATTTTCGAGTGAAATTTTCCGTTTATTAATAAATTCACGACGGGAAACGAGAATTCTCGTTTTCATTCTAAAAACATCATTGACAAAGTTCGTAGCTTCTACCTTAGAGAAAATACATTTATACAGGGATGAGGTTTCAGACTTTTCACACCAATATAATCTTAGAGAAAAAGTTATTTTATTTAATCGAAACATTGTTGTGATTTAAGAGTACAACATTTTCTCTAAGATTTTACTGGTATGCAAAAGTCGGAAAACTCATCCCTGATTTATATCATGTTGTCCATTTTATTTTTGATTGTAAGACATTTTATATTAAATTCGCTCAATGAAAGATATTTACCGATACATAAACTTGGGAAACCTATCTAGAACATCAATTTATAAAAGACTTTTGGAACAGAGAGGAGATTCTACTGTTTTAAAATTAAGGCATTGCACAAGTGTGCGTATACTTTTACAACAAATCTTTAATTCACCTTTGCGCTGTACTTAAAAACCGAAAATTATTACAAAATTTATGATTAAAAATGGAATTATGAATTTCGGAATTTAAAATTTAAATAGAAAATTTCTCTTTGAAATTCCAAGCAGTATGTATAAATTACATAGGCCTTTCTCCGATTAAAATCGATTAAAATTATGTGTCAAAAGTAAATTTTTCTGCAATACAAAGGCATATAAAAGTAAAGAAGAGATCGTCGAACATTTCTTAACCCCTTGAAGGGCGCCGTTTGCAGTCTGCAAACGGTTAAATTTAATGCCCAAAATTTCAAGTTGCACCAGTAATTTGTTAGTACAAGTTCGATCTCATAATAAGCGTGAAAAAATGCTTTTGATTATTTGCAAATAAATTTGTTCTTATATTGCGGTGTGAATTAATTATTTGAACATAATCGGAGCAGAAAAGTCTTGCCCCTGAAAGGGTTAATACTGCTTCTGTTCTTTTCATTAATTACCGCAATTTCCGGCTTATAATCCGCGGATCAAACAATTCTGTTTTGACCCAGAAATTTTATTTAGTAATTGAAGCCATATATTTACCGCGATTTAAAAATATACATTTTATTTTTTAAATTTTCTCGGTCGAAAAATGATTGTTTGATCCGCGGATTATACACTGGAAATTACGGTACTTTTTGATATATTAGAGAGAAAAAATGATTTAAATGAATGTTTTACTCAAAACGTATAATCACAGTAAATTTCTAACCTTCCTGTGTTTTCCATGCCGATTAAGCGTATTTCGAGTCCAATATTTTACTTAAATATTTAAAGCAAATAAGTACCACATAATTAAAAGAACATTTTATTGAATAAATTTTCTGATTCAACGTTTCTTTATTTGGCTGGAAAGAAAAGGGAGTTCACAAGCTTTGAAATCATAATTCAGTATTTTATTCTTTTCTGCTCAGGTTATGTGTTTCCAAAGCGTCTACTCCGGACATCATAGCTACCAGTAACATTGTATGGAAAACTTCTCCTCATTTAACCCCTTATAGGGCAGTGGGATATAATACATCCCACCTAACTTTAATTCAAAAATACCGCGATTGCACCGAAATTTTAGAATGAAATTTTGCTTTTATAGTTATACGTGATGAAAATCTTTTTACATATTTTCAAATATTTTTGTTCTTCAATTCCGGTGTGAATTAATGATTTCAATATTTAATTAACATAAGCACTGTGCCCCTTAAAGGGTTAATTGTGGCATTTGTATTAACTTTCTTCGATTAAAAAAGGTAAAGATCCTCCCCCCCCCCCCCCCCAAAAAAAAAAAAAAAAAAAAAAAAAAAAAAAAAAAAAAAAAAAAAAAAAAAAAAAAAAACGGTATCTGTGTTGAGTTGTTGGAAATCCTTGCTCTACGTCAATAGAATTTTGATGCATCATAAATCAATTCATTTTATTTTTGTCCGAAGAAATATTTCTAAATATAATTAAGAATTTAGAATTTACATGATAACTTATCTTCACAAATTACGCATCGTAAACAAGCAACCACCATTAATTTACTCCCTTAAGCAAGTATTCCCTTCTTGTACAAAATGTGTCTCAATTATTTTATTTCGTACATTTTATTTGTCACTTCCTTTCTTTATTACTTCACGGTTAATCAACTACTTTAATAATATAGAATGCTTTCAACGTGATTAAATAAAGACATTTTATGTTCGGAAAATGCTAGAAGATTTTGATAGGTTTCTAAACGAAGTAATACCCTTTTTGCTTATGTGTTAAAAGATGTAAAATTCGCTTTAAGCTGAACTAATGTGATCGAAATTATTAATTATTAGTTTTAGGTTTTTAAATTGAAAATCTTAAATTGTGCGTTCATTAAAACATAGCTGCCAACCAGTGTTGTCAGTGGGCTACTTTTTAAAAATTTCGATTTCTTGATTGGCACTAATTTTCTGAAACGGTAAAATTCCTCTTGTTTTCGGCTTAATTAATATGTCATTAAATAAGGCGAATTTTACTATTCCAAATAAGTGGTGACAATCATGAAATCTAAATTTTAAAAAAGTAGCCCACTGGTAACACTGCTGCCAACTGTTACGCTGTTTTTTAATGAAAAAACTTAACAGAAATTTTTGCCTTGTTTAATCGGTAGATAAGTGCGATTAAAAAAGGTAAAATATAATATTACTTTTTTGTGGTACGAAAAAGCGTAACAGTTGGCAGCTATGATTAAACACTTCGCGACGTGCAAAACGTATACTTGCCGTGAAGGTTGCGCAAAATCTTTAAATTTGGACATCAGTTTGTTTTAACAGCATCTTTGTCATATTTATTCACAGCTTTTCTCTAATTAAAAAAAGAAAAAAAATCTAAATAAATAAAGTATACCTGAGATTTAAAGAAGGGTACTGAACGACCTTCAAGAAGGGGTTAACTACATCACACACGTAATGAAAATATACTTTTTAGACATTGACAACTTTAAAAATTACATTTAAAATTTAAAAAGACAAACAGGATTGCAAAATCTACGGATATACGAATATCACTATATTCGTGTACAAATATTCTATTTATTTACTCGGAAAATTTTTCTATTAAATAAGATAAGTTTAGTTTACTGACTTTTTTCCCAAAATTTTAAGCGTAACTGTTAACTGCTACTTTTGTTTGTACTAGTATTCTAATATAGTAATATTCACTTTATTTAATTGTATACATCTGCTTCTGTGAAACATTGTGTTGCCTAGGGCATCGTGTCATATTTCGACTACAGATAAAAGGTTAGTGAGAACATGCTTTCGAATTTCAATAATTAAACTTCCGTTAAACATTTTCAGATATTTTAGAGGTTTTTACTAAAATCCTTTGAATTATATCTACATAAATCTAGGGGAGACTAGGGACGGTTGACCATACGGGAGGCTTAACCCACCCATCAATTTTCATATTTTAAAAGAATTTCAGAGTTTTATCAATAGGTGTCAACCAAAGCTACTGGAATTCTCAAACAGTCTTCGTTTCATAGATATAATCTAAATAGGTGTGGAAAAAATCAATTGTGAGGCGTTTTCATCCTAACAGTTGTGTTTTTAGATATAATTTGTAAGCTGTTTTCAGATAAATTATATCATAGAAATTTAAGTAAATAGGTTTAAAGTAATGCAGAAATACCGAGCATTCATTCCAGGCATAAAGATTGTGCAGTAAATTAGGCTTAACATAACAATGCGCTATTCTTTAGAAAAGATCTACGTAGGGAGGCTTGACTCAGTCAATGTGAAGGATGGTTGACCAGATGCTCCAGCCTCCCTTAATTAAGTGGTTTTGGAAATCTTTTTTTTTATACACTGTGTATAATGAAAATTTAATGGCTATATATATATAAAATAATGTAAATTTACTCTTTAAAGCTTCAGTAAAAAGGTGCGATGGAAAAGAAAATATTTAAAACTGACTAAAGAAAGATGTGAAAATTGCTAGAAAATGGGAATGTTGATAGCAACTTTTTTCCATTTAAATATTACTTACGATAGGTAAATAGAAAAAGTGGGAAAGACTAGAAAGGTTTAGAAAGGATGAAAGCAACAGTCTTAATCCTTTCAGGGGCAGTGGTATGTTTATAAAACCACTTAATTTTAACTCAGAAACGTCACAGTGGCACCAGAAGTTTGCTAAAATCTTTTCCATTTAATAAGTATGTGAAATATAGACTTTTTTATTTCCAAGTAAATTTGTGCGTAAATTCCGGTGCCAGTCATTTATTTCAACATTTTAGAACTGAAAGTACTTTCCCCCTTAAAGGTTTAACTCCTTAATTCTCGCTCCCGTCATATTCACGGGCTGTGTCTTCTTTAGATTTAGTCAGATTTGCTTGACTCCCACCAGTTTTATAAACCAGTGTAATTAGCATTATTATGGCATCATATTACCTGTCATTAAATAAGGTGAGTATTTCTTTTTCAAAAAAGTGGTGCCAATAAACAATTTGAATTTTTCAAACGTAATTTAATGCGACCGTTAAGGAGTTAAATCTTGTCAATGATAAGTTAAGTGTTCATGCGGCTGCAAAAGAACATAGCATTGTTCGAAAAACTTTAATACGGTATGTACACAAATCTCACCAACATGAATACTGTGAGATGAAGCCAAATTATGTGACAACTCTAGTTGTACGGTCAAGTGTCACAAAAAATAGGACAAGGAGACACAAAAATGCAGGAAAGTGGCTCTTAAATCCGGACATAATAACATGAAACGCTATGAAAACGGAGCCTGTCTCTAACAGAATACTGCCTTAAATGTTAAAATTTTATTTTCCCTGCTGTACAATTATACCTGCTCAGACAAAATCCTGTTTAAAACAAAATTTTTCTCCTCTGACTTGCGATTGCGACTCAACAGCTTTGTTTAAGCATTATATTTATACTATATTTTAAAAATATATTTTTTATAATAATTAAAGCATGTAGAATAAAGTTATTTTGCTTTTTTTAAACTGATTTTATTTCTCTTCACAAATATTGCAATATAAAACTAAGTAGGTCAAGCCTCCCATATAGTGGGCCGACCCTCCTATATGTGGGGAGCGTTGGCCCATTATTTTTTCATGATTAAAATCAATCATTTTTGAAATTTCTTATATGTTACACTTATGTAGCAATTTTATTTTGATAACTGATTGTATAACGATTAAAATTATATATAAAATTTTATTCTGCGTTCAATATATATATATATATAAATTGTCAAAAGTGGGTCAACCCACCCTAGTCTCCCATATATTTATATTCATTTCAAATTATTGATATCATATGATCAGTTTAACTCTTTATCTACCGACGGTACTTAATACCACTCACTTTAAACTTTCACCCCATTATGAATATTACTATAATTACGTATTTGCAAAAACACTCTTTTAACTCTACTTTATCTGGATACATGGCAGCAGTAGTTCTAGGTTTTCAATTTTTGCGAGGAAGGAAGCTATCTTTCAAACAGGCGATGTGCTTTGTGCCGACATTTTGTACAAATTATCACGCTCATCTTTTTATTGCTGCAAACACAGTAAAGGACATAAGATAAGTGTTGCATTTTTTATGTGTTCGTTATGATCTTAGAATACAACTTGACAAGCTATTTTAGGTGAACGGCATATGTATTTGATTTAACAGTTGAATTACTCGGTGGTACTTATAAGTACCGTCAGTGCACTGGGTGTTGAAGAAAACTTCTTGTTTATTTTTCGCCTGTGCAGTTATCCATCGTTTTCATCTGCTTTAAAATGTAATTACTAAAATGTAGTATAGAAATGATATCCCTGGTATTTCTTTTCTGTTTCATTGTTATTTTTATAGGAAATCGAAAAAGTTGTGGCACCGGCTCATATTTGCTATGCTAGAAATGGCATATGTATTTGGAGATCCGAGAGAATACAGACTGGAATACAGACGTCGCATAAGTAAAGGACTGCTAAAAAGATCGACACCTGAAAAAAAAAAGTTTTTTTTTAACCCTTTCAGGGGCAAAGCATTTCCAATTCGACTGTGTTGAAATGAATGATTGGCACCGAAATTTGCCAAAACATTTATTTGTAAATAAGAAAACGCCTATATTTCACTTATTTATTAAATCGAAAATATTATCTGGTGGCAGTTTAAATACGTTGTTGTTTTTCTGTTACGATATTTTAGTCATAGTGTACTGACGGTACTTTAAAGTACCACTTTAATTAATTACCTCTAAGTAATTAAATTTCTCACGGGTGAGTATTTTTTTATGTTTATCCTTTAATTTTCATTGTAGTAATTGAAAAAAAAATACATGAAAAAAAAATGCAGTAGATCATAATGCAGTAGATAAAGGGTTAAACTGATTTTTCTGCATGAAAGGGGATGTAAGCAAAACACTACGATGGAATTTCGAGTACCACTATCAGTCCATTAATTATACACCATTTTTCTTATCGTAATATTCGGACTTCGAATATTCGTAATTTCGTACAAAATTCAGTGATTAAATACCACAAACAAACGAAAATAGTATATTAATAAGAGTATATTAATAATACTATATTAGTAATAGTTTATTATTTTCAACGATACAAAAATAACAGTTTAAAATGTGTTATTCGCTGCTAACATTGACAAATCTTATAAATATTGATCACCTACAGCTAAGCAAGTTCTATTTAATTTCACTTTATACACAAGAAAGACCACAGCACTCAGTGTGACCATACACCGGCCTCTGAATCAGTGTCCTAGCCAGGGTGTGACTTGAAGCTCTATATATACCTGTAATCACTACAGAGAACTTTGCCTTACTTAATGGTAGATTTTTTTTATATATATATAAAATGAAGCGAATATAAACTCTAAGAATAATTTTGTAACCAGTGCCTCAAAAACCCAAATCTTACAGCGTAATGTCTGAATACACGGCCGAAGTGCTTACGCAAAAAATGGCGGTTATCGTAGTTTTTCTCAGTGATTGTATGGTGCCAAGAAATTGGACACAGGTAATTTTTTTTTTAAAGATTTCTTTGCCCTTATTTAATTTTTAAAAATAAGATGAGGAAACTTTGAGATTTTACAGGTATTAAAACTAAAGGGACTGTACAAACGCTGAAAAAAAGCCCTCCTAACAGTCCAGGCAATAGCGAATTTTACCTAGCAAAATTAATGGTAGTTCTGGAAATCAGCTTACTTTATGTTTTTTGGGCTCGCTGAATCCGAATTTGTAACTTCCCCTTTAAAGTTCCCCCGGCAACCACCCCAAATTTTGGTAAAAAGCCAAACAAAAAAGGTTTTTGTTAAAAAATTCAATTTTTTTATTGTTTTGAGGAAAAGTATCTAAAAATTCAGAAAGTAGACAAAATTTGCAACAAATTAGATATATGTCATTATGACTTTGGATGAAGGGGAAGGACGGATCTGCCTCGGAACATACACACAGTGCTGCGTGGACTAAGTTGCGCAATTCCACTTAACCACTCACACGTTTACATTCGCCCTCCCATCTCCCCTCCGAAATTTCCTTATAAAGTTTACTTTATGTTTTTTGGGTCGCTGAATCCGAATTTTTAACTTACCCCCAAAATTTCCCCCCCACGAAAACCCAACAAAATAGTTGTTATTAACTTAAATTTCTTATTATTCTAGGGGAAAAGCATTACAAAAATCAGAAACTAGACAAAATTTGCAACAAATAGGATATATGACATTATGACGTACGATAAATGGGGAGAGAGGAGGCTGCCTCGGAACATTTCCCGCGCGCTTTTCTCAAAAACCATTTTTTTTTTAAATTTTTTGGGTGTTGCCGGGTGAAATATTGGTGGGTAGTTACAAATCCGGATTCAGCGACCCAAAAAACATAAAGTGAGTCGAAATCCAGAACTAGTATTAATTTTTCCAGGTAAAATCCTCTATTGCCTGGACTTCATAATTTAGTGCACGTGGCGCCGCCTTGCATGTTCTGAGGCAGCCTTCCCCCTCTCTGTTCATCCTACGTCATAATGTCATGTATCCTATTTCTTGCAAATTTTGTCTAGTTTCTGAATTAAGTAATGCTTTCCCCCATAAACAATAAGAAAGGGCATAGCCGGATAAGCATTGGAAACATGCCTTTTTATCAAATTTCCTGATTTTTTTCCCCAGACGAATGAATTAATGAAATCTTTAATGAATAATAAAGCAATAAAATATGTTATATTCATCTTTAGAAAAAATAATGTATTTTTTACAAAACAAAACGGATAAATATTACAAATTAGAAAAAAAATCTAAAAATATCTTTTAGAATTTTCATAGAATATTCTTATAATTTTTTTAATAGTATTATAGAATATTATTCTGACGGCGATATGCTAACTGATGATGTACCGCAACAGTATCATAATCTAGTCATATATACAGCATAGACATATATATATTACATATATGCATGTTAACACTAAACGTACCGATTTCTTTTTATACCTATTCCTACCGGAAGGAGTCAAATGACCCCTATATGAAAAGTTATATAGTTTAGGGTGTTTTGCGAAAAATATGCCAGTTGTTACACTTTGATGTATGAATAAAACATTTATTTTCAAATAATTATTACAAATTGCTTATTTGTTAACCCTTTGAGGGGCGATAGGATATATTCTATCCCACCTTCGATTAATGAAAATTCGCACCAGAAAAATTTTATTAAATTTTACTTTTCTAAATTTGATGGGAAAAAAAAACTGTAAAATTCTTTTTTTCTATTTTGCAAAAAAAAAAAAAAAAAAAAAAAAAAAAAAAAAAAAAAAAACTGCAGATTCCGGTGGGAATTAGACATTACACAAATACAATTTCTTGCCCCTCAAAGGCTTAAATAAAAAAAAATTACAATTATGCAAAAAAATTAAGAGAAAAAAATAATTATTTCAAGAAATTCGAAAATATAATAATCAAATATTGTGCAAATTTGTTTATGTTCACTACATACTTTTAAGATTATTTAGTTCTCGATATAACCTGAAATGTTCAAACTAGAATCTCGCTTGGAATAAAATCCATTTCTAATTATACGATCACATATTAACAAATATGATGTAATACAGTAGAACATATGATGTAATAGCGAAAATACGCATTTTACTAATGTTCTTATAAAATAAAACATTTATGCCTTTATGATTTAACATAAATTTATTCAGGGGTCAAATGACCCCTTTGCGCTAGTTAAGCCTAAAACATTTTTTTTCTAGGCAAAAAAGGTAGTTCGGAGATGAGGCATTTTAAGAAATAATATGATCATATAGTTTAATAAAAGTTGTGAAATATAAGGAAATTTCGTAATGTTTTAATTTAAGAAATTCCAAAAAAAAAGGTCATTTGACCCTCGCGGTAGGTTCAGTGTTAAGGCACATTAAAATAATGAAAAAATGGATATAGTTTTTTTTTTTTTTCTAACAAGTAAAGGGAATAGAGTCTGTGGAGGTGATTTTCGATTTTTATAGCTCATTCGATTCGTCTGATTGAGCTAAGTAATTTGCTACCTCGCATATCGGCTATTGAGTTTTAATAATGACAGTGGACCGGGTCAAAGTTTAGAAATCTGCAAAATGCGAGCTGCCGAAAATAAAACTGTAGCATAAACTTCCCTCGCACACAATCGTACGCAGACGTTCCGCAAGTTAGGAAGTGACTGAAAAACTGACAAAAGGACCGTCAATGTGTGATTACAATGATTTTTGCTCGTAATTTTGGAAAAATATTGACAGGATGAACAAAATTAGACCAGTGTTGCCAGTGCTCTACTTTTTAAAAAATCAGATTCCTTGACTGCCACCACTTTTTTTAAATAGTAAAATTCGCTTTCTTGCGAAATCCTGCCTGTCAAGTAGCATGCGGATATTTTATCTGCAATTACAAACTCTTATAATAACAGAAATATTATAACCTTATAGTAATTATTGGCAATGTATAAACGACTGGCACTATAAAACGATCAGTAAACTTAACACGTTCACGCAGGCGCGGTGGGTCACGCTCGACTGTCTCAGAGCTGGCAAGTCTCCGGCCTTTTGGATACCAGTATTTTAATAGAGAAAATGTTGTTTTATTTAATTAGAACAATCGGGCGATTTAAAGGAACAACATTTTCTCTAAAATAATAGTGGTGTGCAAAAAGCCGGAGACTTGACAACTCTGTGACAGTCGAGTGTGACCCACCGCGCCGGCGTGAACGTGTTAAACAGCAATTATTTCTTTAACCCTAGATCTACCGGGAATTTTATTCAAGTTTTAATAAAACGTTCTACACCAGAATTTTTATTTAAAACTATTTAACTTATTTATTTACCTTATTTTTGTCTGGTTTATATACTTAGTTTATTTTAAAGAAATTTCTGGTTTGAATGAATATTTTATATGTACCTGTCGGGTCCAATGGACCCTTCTGGTAGAAGGAGGGTTAACCTCTTAACCTACAATGACGGGCATAGCCCGCGTACGATGATCGAGACAAATGTAAATTCTTCTTACCACTAAAATTTGATAGTAAATATAGTTTAATTTAATCGTCGAAATTCCATGATTAAACAAGGCGAAAATCTCTATTAAATTTTAGTGGTAGCTATGGATTTGTCAAACCGTGGAGCTGTTAAAAGTAAATCGTAGGTTAACCCTTTCAGGGGCAACACTTTTCTGCTCCGATTATGTTCAAATAATTAATTCACACCGCAACATACGAACCAATTTATTTGCAAATAATCAAAAGCTTTTTTTCACACTTATTATGAGATCGAACTTGTACTAACAAATTACTGGTGCAATTTGAAATTTTGTGCATTAAAATTAACCGTTTGCAGACTGCAAACGGCGCCCTTCAAGGGGTTAAGGGCATATGTTTTTCAATGAACGAAATTTTGAAATTTGACCCAGCCTCTTGTTATTATAAAAACTCAATAGCGGATATGCGAGGAATAAAATTACTAAGCTCGTTGAGACGAATCAAATGAGCTGTAAAAATCGAAATTCACCGCCACAGAGTATAGTACCTTTATTTGGAAGTCTATAATTTTGTCCAAGAGTTGAGACCCAAAGGTACTTTCTAGTACCCCATCAAGTAATTAGCCATAATTAAAAAAAAAATTAAATATTTTATTTTTAAATGCATATATCTTCTAATGTATAATAATAATGCAAGGAAAAAAGTGTAGAATAAATGGTTTTTTTTAATTAATAATTATATATGTAAAGGGTTGTTAAGAGGTTAAAATAAAATCTATGTCTTCTAAATATCGTGTATAAATGTGGAATATCTGAATAAACAAGTACGTCAAACTGGGAACCTTGATGTTTACAGCAACAAACTCAGGAATATTGTTTTTGAAAACATTTAAATTAAGCTTATTCAAGCTTGTTTAAATCTAAGAAGACGGTTTTATTGTCACTTATGTTTAAATAGAGTTACATATTTAGAGTTCTTTTAATCGCTTTATTTTTCTGTACTTTCAATGTTTAAAATTATTCTTTATTTCAGTATAAGTAATTCTTCACTTAAAACATAATGTTACTTGTTTATAAAACATAAGTTTAACTCCTTAATTCTCGCTCCTGTGATATTGATGGGCTGTGTCTTTTATACCGATTGTTTGATTCCCACCAGTTTTATAAAATAGTGCAATTGGCTTTATTAAGTTATAATTTCACCTGTCATTAAATAAGGTGAACATTACTTTTTTTCCAAAAAGTGTTGCCAATAAGCAATTCGATTTTTTAAACCGTAATTTTATGCGACCGTTAAGATTTTAAGTTAATTTAAAAGTGTCTATATCTAAACATTTACCTCTCACAGATGTCGTTGGATGTTTTGATCGAGAAGCAGTGTTGCCAGTGGGCTACTTTTTTTTTAAATTAAGATTTCTTGATTGGCACCACTTTTTTGAAACGGTAAAATTCACTTTATTTTTGCCTTAATTAAAATGTAATTAAATAAGGCACATGTTACCATTTCAAAAGAGTGGTGCCAATCAAGAATCTGATTTTTAAAAAAAGTAGCCCATCTGGCAACACTCTCGAGAAGGCCTGTAATCGGCTACTCCGGAAGTTTCCTTCCTTAAGTTTCCTTCAAGTACATCTTACGCGATTGGAAGTTTCCTTCCTTAAGTTTTCTTCAAGTACATCTTACGCGATTGGAATAGTCTTATTTCGACGATTGGAAGTGCCCTTCCTTAGGTTTCCTTCAAGTACATCTTAAGCGATTGGAATAGTCTTATTTCGACCTTTCTAAAGCATAAATGAATTTCGATAGCATGCGGTAACATGATTCGTACGTCTCCTTGAATTTTGCAGACCAGAAAAGTTTTCGGCACCAGTATTATCTTATAGAAAATCTCTTCTTAAAAGAAGGTTAAATTTTTGTGCGTTTAACCTAGATTTCTTTTTCTATAAAAAGATACTGGTAGTTTTCTTGGAAAAATAACGGTATCCGTACGAACCATGGGTAATGGCTTCATTTTGCGTCTTTTAACCGTTTGGGCTCCGGCGTCTCTTACACAAACTATATTCGATCGGCACGGCTGTTTTAAAAGAAGTTTCCTTCAAGTACACAATTTCAAAAATGCTCTGATTAAATAAGGTAAATTTTATTTTCCTTTATTATTGGGGCCAAATCAATTTTTGCAAAGAAAGATTATATCTCCGCGGCGGAGACAATGGTGTGCTAAGTGTTAAGATTGGTCTTATTATGACTTTGAAACATTTATTTTCAAACTTTACGTGGTTAAATTGCTGAGTTGATCTTAGTTACTTATGTTATTTTATTTAATAGATGAAGTTAATATTACAATAAAACGAGTTAAGTTTTACGGTGGTTACTTTTAATGAAAAATTTTACTTACAATTTAAAAGAACGTTTAATCTGTCTTAACGAACTTTTAATTTGAGAATTTTAGTAGGTTTTTTTTTTTTTTTTTTTTTTTTTTTTTTTCTTTTTTAAATCCATGTTCAAATAAATTCATATTTGTGAATCAAGCCCAGTTCCCGTTATAATGCAATTTCATTCCAGTTAATAGAAAATAGTTTTAATTAGTCGTTTTATCCAAGTTTTCTCTGAAAGAAAATCAGTTTAAAGATGTTGTAACAGTTTTTTAAAAACAGTTTAATTTTGTTTTGAATAAAATTTAATAAAGAAACTTGGCCACAAATAAATTGACTTTGCACTTTAAGATTGACAAGTAATTTTACTTCGGGTATCTTTCAATGGACAATTTTACAGCTCTGCGAAATTCTGGATGGAGTGTAATAAGACTTGTACTGGCACAGCATAACAATCTCGATTTTTACAAACACGAACTCTGTAATATTGATTTCGCAAACATTTAAACCAACCGATTTCAACATTTCTACGCTTCACGACTATGCGGCTAACATCATTGATTCCAAATATTGTATTTTGTCCTTTCCAAAAATCACATATTTTTCTCTTATAAAACTAGGGAGTTTCAAAACTCAACTGTTAGCCGCAGAGATACCAGAAATTTTGTTCTAGAAATTTTCAGCTTGTTTAATCGCTGAATTTTAGATGCATTTCACCAAATAAATAAGATAGAGAAAGATAAGTGGTTGTTCAACGTCTCGCTGTTGGTTTGTTTATAACTTCTGCTACAAATAATAGAATTTGCCTTTCATTACAAATCTAAACAGTGTTACAAACGTCAGTATTCTATAACACACTGATTTTCATTTTCTTTCAGTAATAGCTAAACGTTTGACTTCACTATTCAGACGTGGCTAGACCTTTTTTTTTATCAAATGACAAATAGAAGATGGTAATATGGTTGTTTTATCATTTATTCTTTTCTTTTCGGATATCGCGATATATCACAAAAAGTCAAATCATGGGAATAAACGTGTGAACCCGAGTCTATGAAAAAGTTTCACCTTGCTGCAGGTATTTAACCCTTTGCACTCGAGAGGTGACTCTCACTCACCACTAGTGTTGTCAGGTGTCACGCGTAAATCAGGACTTCCAATTCTCGGGACACCACTTATTTCTTATAGTTTATTTCGCCATCTTTAACAGCAAATAATTCTGCCATTAGATAAGACTAAGAAAATTTCTCTAAATGACTGGTGTCCAGAGCATTTGGAGCTTGAATTTACGCAAGACACCTGGTAGTACTAGTGATGAGTGAGAGTCACCTCACGAGTGCAAAGGGTTTATGTAATTGCTACCGAAGTAATTTATACCAAGACTTGCTGCAAAATGTTTTGTGCTTTATTTAATGAAAGACATTTTGTGATTGCATAAACTAAAAATTCCTCTTTCGGAATTCCGGGTATGGATTTCGATTTTCGAAATTTAAAAATTTTTCTAGAAACGGACACACATATGAGCTTCGAATACAAAAGAAATAAATGCATGTTACTTACGCATGCACTTCGATTCAATAAATGGGAATGAGGCGCAGTGCGGAACACTTGTTACCATTATTTTCGAATGCTAATTTTCGCCTCATTTAATGACATAAATTGCGTTAATATGTTGAGACTAATCTTTTTGCGAAGACCATCACATATGTGTGACGTATAGGTTGCTTAAAGTAAATTTTGACTTTTTTAATAACTGATTTTTTGCAGATTATTATATGTAAAAATTTCTTTTTGAAATTAACGCTGATAAAAATTACAAAATTCTGTATAGAACGAAAGTTCCAAGGCTGCCTAAACAAATAAGTATTAAACAAAAAATCTGGATTAAAGTAACTTTATATCTATTAAGCTAAATGTCAGGGCGGTCTGTTGTCAAGGTCATACTACTCTTAAATCTTTTTCCTTAAACACTACTTTTATGACATAAAGGTAACAATCGGCACATTGGTAAAGAAAAACACAAATTAGAAAATAAATATGCAAATTACAAAATACCTGAACATTCTGTACTAATATTCTTTTAATCCTTTCGGGACGGGCGTCACGTATACGTGAAGCATAAGGCGATCGGAATCCTTGTTTATTTACACTAGTTGATTTTTATTGTACATTTTGCCTTATTTAATCACTGCATTTTCTCTGTTATACTTGTCAAATATTTATATTTTAAAAAATCAGTGATAAAAGATTAAAAAATCTTTATAAGACGTTCGTCACGAAGGGGTTAAATAAACTTTCATATTTTAAAATATGAATGCATTAATATTACATTTTAAAAAGTTATATTTCAGAATACAAAGAAAAAAAAACTTACTTTAGATTTGAATAAATAGATTAAAATTACATCATACAAATATTAATTAAAATAATGCAACATTGTATTTACCTTCGTATAAGTAAAAGTTTTCGGAATTACAGCTAATAACGACTGTATTAGGAAGAAAATCCATATTATACTTTAAATATCATAAAACGTAATTAACTTTCTTTATAAGGCAGACGGTGGATTGTAATGGATCAAACCCATTACGTACGAGAGATTATGAATAATGATTGGAAAAAAAATAATTAAAATTGATTTTATTATTTCTATAATTTAATTAGAAATATTTGAAAATTTAATTATAAATGTGGTTTATATTAAATTTTGTTTTAAAGAAAAATGTTCAACAATAGAGAAGTGATAAAATCATTTACTTGCTTTTGTGCTTAGAATTCAGAAAAAAATGTAAAATTAAATACCTGTAATTAGAAAGTTCCAGAAGAATAGTATTTTCAGAATAACAAAAATGCCATTTCGTAAATTATTTTAAATCAAAGTGATAGTTAGGAATTAAATATAATTGGCATATTAAAACTTAAAAAAATATATAAATATCACAGACACACACTCATACACACATATATATATGTTTATATATATATGCAATTTTGCCAACATTCAACTAAACTTCCGTAAAATGTGAGTTAAGTTGACCAAGATTATACGTGTTACTAACCAGAAAATTTATTTAATGTATCATTATATATTTAAAATCATACATCTCCATAAAATGTATTTGAATTAATTTCTTTAGTAAATTTCTTGTTTGAAACGTGTTTAACCTGGATCAATTTAACACACATTTTACGGAAGTTTAAGAGAAAGTTGGCAAGTATGATATATATATATATATATATATATATATATTATGTTAAATTATATTTTATTGTATGGTTTAGTTAATATTGTACTTCATTTAAAGTTTACAGTTTTTGGTAATGTTTGAAATTACTTTTGGAATTTTTTAACTATATATATACAACCATAATAAAGTACCATGTAGAAATTCGAAAAATTGAAATGAAAGATGAAAATCATATTTTGTATGCAAAATATCTAAAATTGAAATATATATATATATATATATATATATATATATATATATATATATATGTGTGTGTGTGTGTGTGTAATAATAAATTTGAAATCACAAATATATCAATAAATTGGTATACATATATAATTGTGAAACCATAGTAGAATTACCAATCCCTAATTAGATTAGATTTCTCAAAACATGTACAATTTCATAATTACATGAGCTATAATACGCCACAAAGATGCATCATTTTGGCAATCGTACATTAAAAAGCACTAAAACATAGCTGCCAAATGTTTAGGGTTTCTCCATACCACTGTAATATTATAGTAAACATTATTTTATTTAATCGCTGAAATCTTAAGATTTCGAGATTTAAATTTTACTCTATTAAATTTTAGTTGTCGGAAAAAAGCGTAAAATTTGGCAGCTATGCTGACAAATGTGTCAAAAAAGGAACCTATGGTTTGAGCAGAATTAAGATTATACATAATTAAGATTATATTACTTTCAAGGTTTTTAAGGTTATATTTATTTTCAAAAATAATAAACAGCACGTATGAAACGATACAAGCATACAAGAATTGCAAGGCTAAAAACATATGTTTGAAGCTATGTATCAAAGTTTGTATTTTCTGAAGACAAAATAGAATATAAAAAAAAATGTTTTAATAGCTTAGTAAAGTATTCAAAAGAGACTTTGGCATCATGAAATAATATTTTTGCATAAAAAAGTCAATTTTTTACGTTAAGCACGTGTATCTGGTAATAACGTACTTTAATTTCTATTGTTTTGTGCCGAATTGTAGCATATCTTTCAGTAATGTTTTATTTGTTTTATTAAAAATGGGAAAAAATATTAAAGCGATGACAGCTACAGATAAAACACTAGCAAAATTGCAATAAAATCTACGTTCGTCTGCAATTAATAATCAGAAGTTTGTATATTTATTCACAGCGTCCTTATGTAAATGCATTCTGCTTCTGTAGACTTCTCTTATTAACCACAGCAAATCATTGAAAAAGTTCAGCCGCGTATTAACCCTTAAATGCCGGGTGTTCCTTTTCGGCAACATACCCAATTTATGCTCTAAATATTAGAATAATATTGAAGCTATAATGCCTAATTTTGCCAATAAAATACATTCTGAAAATATTATTAAATCAATTTTCAACATGTAGATGGCAACACTTGTGCTGCTTAAGAATAAAGATAGATTTATTTTTTTCAATTATTGCTACTTGTTCTTTTTGTTTTGTTTGGAAGCTTGCGAAATACCTTATTTTGTTCTGCAGTGAGCAAGTAAAATTTATTTCTTATTAGAGTTCCTAAAATTCTTGTGTGTTTAATATTGTAGACTTTTATCAAGGAAAATTATTTTTTCAATTAAAGACCAGTATTGCCGATTAGTAACAAACTTATTTTTAGCCGTAAATCATACTTAAAATAAAATATGATTTTTTTTAAGTATTTTCCCATGATTTATTTAAAAAATAAAAGCCGAAAAACATTATTACAATGATATTTGAAAAATCAGGCATTTAAGGGTTAAAATCCTAAATGTTAGGTGGCTGCACGTACTGGCTCAGAATTTGGTAGGTTCATTATAGCTTCCACATTTTATTCGTTATATTTATTCTCTATTTCTTTTTTTAATTGTTTTTTTTTTTTTTTTTTTTTTTTTTTTTTTTTTAGTTGCTGAATTCGGCGATTAAATAACGATTTTTTTTTACATATAAAGAGGCGGAGATGGCCTTTTTGAGGAAATAATCAGTATATAAACATGTAAATGTACTCTGAAATTTACGGCTTTAAATCAACGTCCATACCTGTTCTCCAGTTTTCGTATCATGCGGAAGGCATTTATTAAAGTGGGCTTTGATATAGTGAATACTATGATGTATTCTATGCACTGATGAGAAACACCTCAAGTCATTTGGCAGTTTTCACCGCAACATCGCTATCTTAAACTTCATATTATTTAATTACAAAATTTCCCTTATTGAATAAGTTAAAGATTACTTCACGGAAGAAGCGGAGATAATTGGCCCGCTGACATGCAGGTTCGCTACCCTTGTTCTTGAGTTACTAGGAATTTGTTTTTCATACAATTAAAAAGGGATAAAAGCCTTTTGTTTTATGAGGAAAATATAACAAAGTAGAATAATAGTCTGGAATTAAATATTGATTTAATAAAGCTTTATATCATGTTAGACATTAGGGTGGGTCGAAAAAAGCGATTTTTTTTCAGATCAACTTCTAATAGCGCATAAAAGTTGCCTTTTGTAATTCGAAGGATAACCTTTTTTTTTTTTTTTTTTTTTTTTTTTTTTTGAAATTGGTTAATATCTTTAGGTCGCGGCGCATTGAACTTGAATTTTGGAAAATATGATGAAAATGGACGTTTTTTGAAATTCATGATGAAAATTAAAAAAATATTCAGAGCTACTCCTAATAGTGCGTAAATGTCACTTTTGGTATTAAAAGAATAACAGAAATAAAGTATCTAAAATCGATTACTATCTTTAGGTCGCGCATTGCACTTTTATTTTGGAAAATATGACCAAAATTGACAATTTTATAAATTACATGATGAACATTTAAAAATATATATATATTCAGACCTACTTCTAATAGTAAGAAAACGTTACATTTTATAATTAGAAGAATAACACAACAACTGTTTAAAATCGATTAATATCTAGGTGTCTTTATCGCACTTGAAATTTGGAAAACATGGTCTAAAATAGCACATTTCTGCAATGCAGGAGCTGGGTTCAAAATACATTGGTTATATAACTACTACAGCTGGAATCGGTAGAGATAATTTTAGAAGTGTTGTTTTATATCTATCTGAGAAGAACATCTCCTTAGATGAGGTCGTTGTAGTTGGATAAGTGTTGCCAGATTGGGGACTTCTTTAACCCCTTGAAGGGCGGTGATACCGTCACGGCATCACATAATTTTAATCCCTAATCGCCACATTGGCACCGGAATTTTATAAGGAAAATTTCATCTTTATCAAGTACGCGATAATTTACATTTACTTGTTTACAAATAAATTCTCTTGTAAATACTGGTGTCATTAAATTATTTCAACATTTTATGAATACAAGTACCTTGCCCCAGAGAGGGTTAATTTAGATTATTTGACTGTCACCACTTTTTAAAAATAGTATAATTTGCCTTGTTTTTCAAATTTTTTATCTATTTCTAAATAGGCCGAATATGTCTATTTAAAAAAAACGGTGACAATCAACAATCTGGCGAGAAAAAAGTCCCCAATCTGGCAACCCTGAGTTTGGAAGTGACAATTGGTTCTATCAATAGACGATTGACAAAAGAGGGTTAATCAAAACTTTAAAATGACGATAGGTAGGCCCTTGCATCCGTATATTTGCCTTTTGCATTTCATTGAATTACCTTTTAGGCACTTGTTTCAACATATTGATGGAAAAATATGAGACCGGTATTATTTTCTGGCCCCATAGGTACAAAATTAAAAGTTTGCAGCAAACGGTCCAGTCATTCGAACCGTTTTTACAGATAACAAACATTAACCGTATTTTTGTATGATCGTGACCATAACATTTTCAATAATATGGTCATAATACCTTCACAATATGGTCAAGTAACCATTATTTACAAAAACTTTCAAATGACAAAACAGTTTGCTGCCAATTTTTAACAGTATAAGCAACTACCTGAATGCATAGCTGCCAACTTGTACGGATTTTTACTACCACTAAAATTTAATAGAAAATTTTGCCTAATTCAATCGCCAAATTGCAGTAAATTTTGATAGTTAACCCCTCACTGACAAGCCCGTGTTAATACGTCCACTAAGCTCCAGGTTTTACTGCAATACAAGCAATATTTAAAGTAATATTATTCTACAGATTTAATGTATTTTTAATACATTGATCAATGATCAATTCTTTCAAGGATTGCATTCATATTCGTTATTAAGTTTTTTTTTATATAATGTTCAAAGAATCATTTTTTTTAGCATTTAAGACAAAATGCAGAGAAAACAACATTACAATTTTGCCCTTTTCCAAGACAGTCGGAGGGTTAAATAAAGCAGAAACTTCTGTTAAATTTTAGTGGTAGCAAAAATCCGTACAAGTTGGCAGCTATGTGAATGTGTAACACTATTTGTTGCCAAATTTCATTTAATCAATAGCAATATCCCAACAATGACTCTTAATAAACCAAATGACTTCGGTTAAGATTAAAAATATATATCTTCCTGAAATATGTTCGAGCGGCTTCTGTCCTGGTGATGTTGCTGTCCTCAATCGAGGGCTGATTTGTCACTGAAGACAGCAAACAGAACGCTCATACTGCATGTATCCATTGTAAACCTTATCCGTGAAATGAAAAATAGTTAGTTTCATACAACATGTGATGTATGCGTCTGTTTTTTTTTTTTACATTAATAGGAATCATTCTATTATTCTAGGAGAAATGCATGTGTTAAAGACAATAACAGTATAGCGTCAATTACCAAAAAATTGCAGGAGGTGATACACTCTCTTACTGAGCGTAATGGCGTCATTATTCATCCCAAAAACCTGTTATTGCCAATGATCATAGATGAAAGAGAACATATTTGGAAAGCAATGCAATATGTTACCAAAAGAGCGAGAACTGTACTAGGTTTTATGACACCTAGTACAATTTTAGAGATCACGATTACTCATAACTTAATGAATGGATTACCTCAAGGGTGGCCAACAGTAGCACGCCTAATACCACTAAAATTTTACAGAAAAATTCGACTTCTTGAATCGCAGAGATTCGATGATTAGATAAGTCAATGATTACTGTAAAATATTAGTGGTGTGGCGCGTGCCACAGTTGGCCACCCCCGGTCTACCTGTAAGGTTACTTCACCTCCCATATTGCATAGAATCAGTTCATAGAGCATTTTGTCTCTCATTGATTCAAAAGATCTCTCAGAACAGAAACTAAAAACTATAAAGGCGTATCCGGAGCCACATGCAAAATGTAGAACGATGTGTGAAGCTTGTGACTGAAGGTTCTAAAAAAAATATGATATCGCAATACCAGAGAAGGATATGCTAGAATAGATTTGCTTTCTAATCACTCATGCCAAAACTTAATAATATATCTCAGTACAATTATTTACCTATAGTACAAAATGTAGGTAAGAGAGAACTATAAAATTTCCATAAAATTCCTTAAATGTACAATGTTTAAAATTGTTTCAACAAATACTATTCAAAAGTTCTTTAAACCTTAAATGCCGGGTGTTGCCTTTCGGCAACATACCCAATTTAGGCCTATAAATACTATTAGAATAATATTGAAGCTATAATGCCTAATGTTGCCTATAAAATACATTCTGAAAATATTATTAAATTGATTTTCAACATTTAGATGGCAACACTTGTGCTGTTTCTGAATAAAGATAGACTTATTTTTTCAATTGTTGATACATGTTCTTTTTGTTTTGTTTGGAAGCTTGCGGATAACCCTATTTTGTTCTGCAGTGAGCAAGTAAAATTTATTTCTTATCATAGTTCTCAAAATTCTTGTGTGTTTAATATTATAGAATTTTATCAAAGAAAATTATTTTTCAATTAAACACCAGTATTTCCGATTAGTAACAAACAGTTTTTTAGCCGTAAACCACACTTAAAACAAAATATGATTTTTTAAAGTATTTTTCCCATGATTTATGTAAATAAAGGAAGCCGAAAAACATTTTTTAAATGATTTTTGAAAACTCCGGCATTTAAGAGTTTATAAGCAGTGTCCTAATTTTTTTTTTCAATAAAATTGTTTAAATTTAACCAAATAAAATAAGTGAAAATATCGTTTTATAAAAGTTGTCAAAATTTAAAAACAATGAAAAACCAAAAGATATTAAACTAATTTAAAATTAATTTTATTTTAAGTTTTTATGCACATAAAGCAATATTTTTACATCATTTGACGTTGATGTGAAAAAAAAAAATATTTTTTAACACTCACATGAAACTTCGTCAATTTTGATAGTATGTTCCTAAATTCAATGGCGATTGCGCGACCATGTTTAATCGATTTCATGAGTTAGCCTTTAATTTCTAAAAGGTGAAATTTACGCCATACCAGAAGTAGCTATGGACTTTTTTAAATTTTCATCCTTAATTTCAAAAATCGTCTTTTTTGATCATATTTTCCAAAATACAAGTGCGATGCGCGACCTAAAGATATTAACCGATTTCAAAAACCTTTTTTGCGTTATTATTCTACTTACAAAAGGCAAGTTTTCCGCACTATTAGAAAGTCATCTGAAAAAATTCGATTTTTTGATCCACCCGATTAGACATGCCCCTGAACCACAAGAGCACTTGTCCCATAAAGACTTAAACCAAATTAATAAACAGAACATATGTAGAATGCATGACGCAAGTATTTTTTAGTATTATTTTCTCACCCAGTATCTCCAAACAAAAATAATCTACCTTGAAAATTAATAGATACTCATTACACTGGTTATTAACCCCTTTAGGGGCGGTGGGATATATTACCTTACCTAATTTAAACAAGATTCGCACAAGAAAATTTTAACTAAATTTTATATTTTTAAGTTTGGGGGCGAAAAGGTCGAAAAATTGCTTTTCCTTATTTTAAAATATTATTATTATTATTATTCCGGTGAGAATTCAATATAAAATTCAATACAGAGAGATTTTTGCTTGCCTCTCAAATGGGTTAAATCGAAATAGTTCTGAAAAAAAAAAAATGCTTGTCAAGGGCAGCCCCGAACGTATCGTAAGTACCATGTCAAACTATCCAATATGAAAACAGTGTTGCCAGTGGGCAACATTTTTTAAAATTCAGATTTCTTGATTGGCATGACTTTTCTCAAATGACAAAATTCCCCTTGTTTTCGCCTTAACACTAGAACTCATGGAAGGAGTCGATTCGACTCCGTCCACATGATTAAATGTCCATTGTAACCATAATTTTTCACAAAATAAGTTAAATTTAAACAACGCAGAATTACGTTAAATAAATCAGTTAAATAATTTTAAATAAAAATTCTAGAGTAAAATATCTTTATGAAAATTGAAGGAGATTGCCGGGCGTTCTTGTGTTAATTTATATGCCATTAAATAAGCGAATTTTACTATTTCAAAAAAGTGGTGCTAATCAAGAAATCCGAATTTTAAAAAGTAGCCCACTGACACCACTGTTTTCATATTGGATAATTTGGCATTGTACCGACGATATGTCATCTCTTCTGTAGTAGAGATTTAAGTTGCTTCTGTAGATATGAGCGATTTGATATCTGCAAGCTACCACGAAATAAACGGAGTATTCCGGGCAGATTTCAGAATAAATTTTTTTAAAGAAAATTTTAGTTACAGACTTTCTACATAATTTTATAAATAATGAAATGAATATTATATTTGTCTGGGCAAATAAATTATTTATGAGAAAATCTCAATAAAAGAATTATTATTTTTTAAATATAGAGAAATTTTATTTTTAAACTGTTTGACGGCATCTTTTATTGTTTCCATACACTGAAACGAAAATTTTAGAAAGAACTAGAAAAGTTATATTAAATATTCTTATATATATTTATTTTCTTTAATATTGGAAATTTCTACAAAATTTTCCTTGTTTGTATTAGCTGCATACCATTGTAAGATCATAATTTTACATTTTTAGAGATAGACCCCAGAATTGCTAATGCTCCAGAATTTCCTGTATCACTATTTTCGAATAGTACTCATTGTTTTATCTATTGGAGAATTTCTTTATTAAATATAATTTCCAAGCCCTAACTTTATTTAACGCTGGAATGGAAAAACAAGTCATTTTGACTGCTTGTAAGCCTAAACAAGTCATTTTGACTGCTTGTAAGCCTAAACAGTCAGTTTGACTGCTTGTAAGCCTAATCAGTCAGTTTCACTGCTTGTAAGACTGCTTGATAAAAAGGCTAAAATGTATACTGAATTTCTCTAAAAGTTTCTGCTGTACTAGAACGCTACTGAAACTTATTCAAACTTGCACAGTATACGAGAAGAAAAACATCTAAATATAACCCTTTCAAATGCAAGATACTTAAGTTAGTAAATGTTAAAATGTTCAAAAATGATTTACAATAAATTTATATGAAAGTACCGTAATTTCCCGCGTATACGCCGCGGCTTAGTTAAGTCTTTTCCACATCGGAAATTTTATTTAAAAAATGAAGTCAAATAAATGCTAAGCAAAAACAAGTCACATTTTATTTAATACAAATTCTAGTAGAAAATCGAATTGTCTGAGCAGCGGCGTATACGCGTGAAGTTACGCTAAGCAAAAGCGTTTTTTCGCGTATGTAGTATAAAGCAAAATTTACTTTATGAATTCTGCTGACAACGTGGCTTTGGGAATTAAAATTAAGTGGCATATATAATATACCGTTGTTCGTTAAAATTAAATGTTATAAAAAATATCTCCCCACTTTTGAAGGCTTTAACCTCTTACACTCTGTGACGTACGGAGCTTAGCCATGCTATTTCGGTCATTTCCACCGCCCCCTGAATACTAGGCCTAAGCTCTAATACAAAAATGGCGTCTGCGGAAAGCAGATTTTTTTCGGCGTGTGTACGGTCCCTTCAATTTTGGCACCAATTTTTAAAAGTTTTGCCCGTTAAATTTTTTGAGATTAAAGAAATCGGAGAAATGTTTATAAAATAGTTGTTTCTAAATTTAAAGGATATACTTTAAAGATTAAAAAAATCCGCACTCAGGCCCATTTTTCAGGGGTCTTGTCATTTACGACAACGAAGTTCGGCTTTACAGGGTGCTTGACTTTCCATAAATAAAGCAAAAGAAAATTACAAATTAAATTTTTGTGGTGTAAATACAAATTTTCTAAAAAAGGAAAATTTTCCAGATGCGACAGGACTAGTGGCTAGTGACATACATCCGCTAACAGCGCCAGAGTGCAAGGGGTTAACCATAGATGTCAACATCTCTTAATTATTCCGGAGTTTGATCCTAAGCAAGCATGATTAAACCAGAAAAATTCTATAAGGAAATATGTCTTTTTTGTATAAGGTACATTTTAGATTTCATTTTGAAATTTTTGTTTAAATAAAATTTCCGGTTTTAAACACGTTCTTATAACTGAGAGATGTTAACATCTATGGGTTAACCCATTAAAGACCAGCATGCGTTCCAGGAATTTTATTCAGTTCACGCCAATTTTTGTATACGAAAAAATATTTTTCTACACTCAACAGCTCGAAATTTTCTGAGACATTTTGAGACTCATTTTTAAAAGTAAGAACATGAAACTTGCTGAGGTGATTTTTGAAGAGATGCATAAGAGGCCGTGTGATTTCATTTATCGCTCATTTAATTAGAATTTGATTTTGAAACAATTATTTTCTTAGTATGATCATTTTCCCCCCTGATCTCCCGCTTAGGCAAATTCGGTTCAAAACGGCTAATTTGACAGCATTTTTTGGCAATATTTTCTGTCTCTATTAAAAAAATTGGCAAGCACGGCACATTATGTAATTTCTAAATAAGAGAATTTGCCAGTTTGATGCGTTTGAGAGCAAAAATGAATTTAAAAATAAATCATAAAATAAGCTGTTTGGATTGGAATACACCTTTAAACACTTACTTTTACTTTATGAATAACTGAAATGTGTTAATTAAATAAGGCAAATTTCACTTTACTCCTTTATTGGTGTCCAAAAAATTAAAAAAATCGAATATATAACAGTGCAGAAATGCAACGTCAGTCTTTAATGGGTTAACCACTTAAACGTCGCGCCCGATAAGTGTTGGTTATTTTTTTTAAATTCAGATTGTTTGATTACCACCACTTTTTTGAAGTATAAATATTAGAGTTATTTAATGGCAGATAAAAGGAAACGAAAATAAAGCCAATTATACTATTTTGAAAAACTGGTGGGATTCAAACAATCTGAATAAAAACAAGTAGCATACACGAATTAAAGAGTTATACGTAACCATTAATATTTGTTATTCTATTTAATCTTTCAATGGCGATGATATATTTTATAAACGACTTACTTTTTTTAAATTTTGAGCTGCGAAATAAGATCCAGATTGTGTAACCCTTTATCTACTAACGGTTTTTATAAGTACCACTCACTTTAAATTTTTGTACCATAGTGAATATTACTAATATTCTAATGGTACTTTGCAAAAACACTCGTTTAACTCCACTTTATCGAATACATGGCAGAAGTAGATCTAGGTTTGTATTTTAGAGAGGAATGAGGCTATCTTTGAAGCAGTCGATGTGTTTTGTGCCAACATTTTGTACATACTGCCACGCTCGTCTTTTTATTGATGCAAACACAGTAAAGGATATAACATAACTTAAAAAGCAGAAAATCGACGTTTAAAAATACACAAATAATACGTGAAAAGCAGCAAACAGCTGTTTCATATCTACTAGCGAGATTCTTCTTCAGTGAAAGATAGAGCAAGACACAGCGCGATAGGAAAAGCAAAGCTGAGCAAAATGACAGAGACGCGTCTTATATACACGATACGGGTAGCGAAAAGCCAAAAAGCAACCAATGAGACAGAAGCAGATGAAACGACTGGGTGTACAAGTAGCGACATCTACCAGAAAACGAGAGAAAAAGAAACCAAAAAGAGAAAATTAATTAATGCTTTCCAAATACTTGGAAAAACAGGAGTACTAGAGTCTCTAGGAGTACTAGTCTAGTACTCCTGATTTTCCAAGTATTTGGAAAGCATTAATTTAATTTACTCTTTTTGCTTTCTTTTTCTCTCGTTCTCCGGCAGATGTCTCTATTTGTCCACTCAATCATCTCTGTCATTTTTCTCAGCTTTTCTTTTTCTAGCACGCAGTGTCTTGCTGTATCCTGCACCGAAGAAGAATCTCGCTAGTAGATTCGAAACAGCTGTTTGCTGCTTTTCACGTATTATTTGTGAATTTTTAAACATTGGTTTTCTACTTTTTAATATTCCTGCACAAAGGCTTTAATTGCTATTTTAATATAAGTTACCGTGATTTCCCGCGTATACGCCGCAGCTCAGATAATTCGATTTCCTACCAGAATTTGTTTTAAATAAAATGCGACTTGCTTTTGCTTAGCATTTATTTGACTTCATTTTTCAAATAAAATTTCCGGTATGAAAAAGACTTAACTAAGCGGTGGCGTATACGCGGGAAATTACGGTAAGTGTTCAATATTTTTTATGTGTTCATTATGATCTCAGAATATAGTTTGACTAGCTTTTTTAGGTGAACGGTGTATGTATTTGATTTAACAGTTGAATTACTCGGTGGTACTTATAAGTACCGTCAGTAGACTGGGTGTTGGAGAAAAACTTATTGTTTATTTTTCGTCCGTGTAATTATCCATCGTTTTTATCTGCTTTAAAATGTAATTACTAAAATGTAGTGTAGAAATGAGTTTCCTGGTATATCTTTACTGTTTCATTGTTATTTTTATAGGAAATCAAAAAAGTTGTGGCACCGGCTCGATTTTGCTATGCTAGAAATGGCATATGTAAATTCATATATTACATATTTGGAAATGCGATAACACAGGTTTTCCCTGGAATATAGATTCCCGATAACTAAAGGACTGCTAATAAGATCGAAACCAAAAAAAAAAAAAATAAAATAAAATAAAATTAAAATTAACCCTTTCAGGAGCGAAGCATTTTCAATGCTAAAGTGATGAAATAAATGATTAGCACCGGAATTTGCCAGACGATTTACTTTTAAATAAGAAAAAGCCTATATTACACATGCTTATTATATCGAAAATATTTTCTGGTGCCAGTTGAAAAACCTTGTGGGTTTTCTGTTACGATATTTTAGTCATAGTGTACTGATGGTACTTTAACCCCTTGAGGGGGAAGCAATTACGTTTGTGAATTGCTGAATTCCCAACGGAATCTTTGAAAAATTCTATTTCAAAATAAGTAAAAGCAATTTCACGGCCTTTTTTCCACCAAAGCTAGAAAAGTAAAATTTAATGAAATTTTTCTGGTGTGAAACTTTATTGATTGTAGTTGGTATTTAATATATGCCGGTACCCCTCAAGGGGTTAAGGTACCACTTTAATGAATTACACAGGCCTGCGAAGAAAAAAATACAAGGGTATTGATGGCTGAACTTTATGTATTTTTGGGTGTTAATTAAAAAACAAATAATGGAAAAATTCTATCACATCACATTTTCTTGAAAAATATTGGGCCGATTGGAAAGTTTGTCGTGTTGGAAAAATCAATTTGTACCGGTAAATTCTGACAGGAAATTATATGACATTAGATATCGGAATCAATGACTAATAATTAAATGACAGGATTTTTCGATACGAATTGATTTTCCCAACACGACACAACATTTTGATAGACACAGTTGCAGTGGTGGAAAATTGGCGCAGAGGAGGAGCCTATTGACACCACTAACATTTTATGGTGTTCTTCATCTTAATAAAAACTGTCATTAGATAAGACGAAAAATTCTACTAAAATTTAGTGGTGTCAATAGGCTCCTCCCCTGCGCCAATTTTCCACCACTGCAGTTGTTTTAAACTGTTTAAACCTATAGCAAAATAATCGATTACTGAAAAATCAATATGCCTCACCGAAAATCGATTTTTTACATAGATTTACATGGATAAAATCACTGTTGCCAGACAGCACATGCAAAATTGTCCTTTTCATTTTAGCAAAAATATCATTATCGATGTTACAAAAAATTCTGATGTGATGGGGGAAAATGGAGGTCATTTTCGAAATCAGCCCACCAAATAACATAAAAATCAGCGAGAACTTCTCTTGTATTTTTCAAAAACTTCAATTTCGCAGGCCTGTGCTACCGCTAAATAATTAAATTTCTCAAGGGTGAGTATTTTTTTTTTAATGTTTATCCTTTATTTTTCATTGCAGAAACTGAAAAAAATATTACATGAAGAAAATTGCGGTAGATCATAATGCCTTAGATAAAGGGTTAAGTAGAATTTTGCTTTTACAGTATACGTAAAGAAAATAATTTGTATCTCTCTATTCTAAAAAAAAGTAACTACCGCTGTCACCGGCGCCGCCGCCGCCGCCGGTTTTGATTTTTTTTGTGACCGGAGGCCTTTCTTCGTTAATATTAACAAAAATAATGCATACAAAAATATGAAAATCGGTGGTTTTATACAGAAATGTTCGATAAACACGCTGATGCAGACAGTTTTCAAATCGAAGAATTATTTTAAGAGTTATTTAATGCTAAAGTTGGACAAAATCGTTCCACTAAAAAAGTTTTATAGCAGCAAAAACTATACATGGCAGTGTAATCATTTTTAGATCATTTTATGCGTTAGAATTTGCCGGAGTGCAGATTGCATTAATTTTTTTATTTTGACTCATTTTTTCAGGTTTTATTTCTATTTTAAATTCAAATTTTCAGCATTTCTAGAGATATTTTTTACACATTTCAGAAAGTTGTACTAATTTAAACTGTTGCCAACTGTATAAAAAGCGCAAGCAATAATGTTTGCTTCAAATTAAAAATTTATTTACACGTGACTATTATAAACAGGAAAAAAACTTTCAAATTAGAATTAAATAATTACGTATAAAAAGCAGGAAGTTATTAAAAATTACGTCATAAAAAGTATACACGTGAATTTTAAAAGAGAAATGATATTGTAAAATAATAAATTCATTAACATGCGTTAGAAGTCTTAGGAGAAATTACATCATATTTACGTCACATTATAGTTATTACATAAAATAAACACAAAATAATATTGCAAAAAAGTTTAAATTTAGAAATTGCGCTAGACATTTATTTGATATTTTGAGAATTAATTTAAAATGTCTCATTTAAAAGAACTTTCTTTTCGCTTTGTTAAAAAATACCAGGAGACAAAGACTCTCTTTACTTAATTCCTTTTATATTAGCTTATTTTGAAATGTTGTTACACGTGTATACGTCATCAAGTTATTTTTATTTCGACGTTTTATTTGTGTTTTTATTAATGTTGTACGAATTTATTTGTTCTTTCGTTATTTAAAATAAAAATTATATCAATTTGTATAATTTGGAGAGTGGTTTGTCGATTTATATAATTTGGCGAAATTGGTCGACAGGATAATCAAGTAGTACCGCAGCGGATTTGGCGTTAAAATTCCCCAATCAAAGAGAAATGAATAGAAATTCGTTTATAGGAAGATCGCCACTGTTTTTTAAATTATAATTCAATCTTTCGAAATCTTTTTAAAGCCGATCAAATTAGCGTGCATTTAGAGTCTGCGGTGTCTGGACGGGGGTTGGCGAGCGTAGCTCGTAGGGGGCCGAGCCCCCTAGTTACTATTAAATAATTTCGTCCATAATTTTTCGTGGCATTCAATCATCTTAATATTTTTGGAACAGAATTACTTTCCTCTAAGTGTTCAGTTGTGGCGGGAAACATGGATAAATGCAGTCAGATTTAAATGTTGTAAAACTAATCACTGTACTTGTATCTTATATCGAATTACAAAAAATTAATGATTATCAAATTGCTTACAATTGTAATTTGGTTATTAAAATACATAATAAAAGAATAAGTTTAAAAAACAAATATGTAACAAAAAATGATTTTTAATCTTGAATAAAAGTTTAATATTTTTGCCTTTAAACTATTTTGTGTGAATTAAGTATTAAATATATACTGAAACAATCCTGTTTCTTGCCCTAACATCATTTTCTACGTAACTTTTGCAGAATATGTTATCAAGCAATCTTCTGGTTACAAAATTTCCTTTAGTATTCTCCAATAAATTCTTATTCCGCTTAAACTATATTACATTTGATAATGACTTGTTCCCTTAATCAGACATAACATTTCCTAGGAAAAGCCATTACAAAGAAATCTTTTGCCAAGGAAACCACATTTCTGACGCTTCTACGTTAAATTATGTGCATGGTATTGAACTGATTTACCCGGAGGTCAGGTTCGAAGACTTCGCCTACAAATTAAATCACTTAATAAACTTGGAAAATGGTAATGAGAATTATCTACCGACAAGCGTTACAAATGATAATTCTAAGTTTAATTTAGTTTTACAATAAATTTGCTGATGTAGAGAATAAACCTAATGTGAATTATTTTAAAAACTAGTACAGAAATTTTATATTTCCGAAATATTTAAAATATTAAAGTTGAATTTCGAAGAAAGATTCATTGGGGATTAAAGAAAGAAAACGTAAGAATATTTTGCACTATATCAATTAAATTCCGTTTTTTAGTTCATAATGGATCATGATGCTGTAAAAAATAATTATTTTGTAATATAATTATCAATTAATAAGTGTACGATAATTTTTCTGAAAGAAACAATATACTTTTCTAAGAGTCGTCGTAGAACAGTGTCAGAAATTTTTAAGATAGAAATTATCTATCTTGGATAGAGAAGCATTTATTTCAAAGGTTTTGGACTCTGAAGTACCTTAATTTCCGGCCTGTAATCCGCCGATAGAGCAATTATGTTTAGACCCAGGAACATCATTTCATGAAATGTAACTTATTAAATCGTGGTAAATATTTAAGTTCAATTACTAAATAAAATTTCTGGGTCGAAACCTTATTGTTTGACCCGCTTATTATAGGCCGGAAATTAGAGTAATCAAAATAAGTTGGTCGTTCATTCTACGGTACAGTAATCAATGTTGGTATTTCTGTAGTATTCATTTATTTAGGATCCTTTTGTTATTTTTTAATATTAATATTCGCCTTATTTAGCATGTAATTTAAGAAGACCAAAGTTATTACTCGGAAAAATTGGTATACTCCGAATGAAAAAGCAAACGCTAAAAAGAAACACTGTTTAACAAAGTTTAACAGTTTTATGGAGCCTTTCATTGCAAGATTTCTTTGTTTCATCTTTATTTCTTCTAACATGGTTTTATTCTGAATTTTTCGATTTAAAACAACTCCAAAAATTATTCTTTCCTGTCTGATTATTATATCCCATGATCAATTTTGATATCAATGAATAAAAACTGCACTTCTGATTAGTGGTGGGCAAAATGAATGATTTTGCTATTCGAATGAATCATTTGGGCATGCGCAAAAGCATAGCTGGTAACCGTTATTATTTTTTTTATTGAAATTTTACCCGAAATTTCGTATAAAAAAGAAGTTCCATATACTAATTAGAATCGATTTAAGTACCCCATAAAAATATATAAATGATTTTCGTCTTCAACATTTATGATGGTAATATATTTTTAAAAAAAATACGAACGCTCGCAATTATACTTTTGGTCAATTTCGTTTTACAAAGTGTTTGGTGGTAATTGATAAAAAATATGTTTATACGTTGGAAACTATGTTTTTGCGCATGACCGAATGATTTATTCGACAGTAAAATCATTCATTCTGCCAACCACTACTTGTGACACGTAAATTTAGTTTCAGGTTTAAATTTTCATTAATTTATATACATTCCATATAAACTTAAACCTATTACTTTTAGACCATATTATATATATTTAAGTGATGAATAATAAAATATTCATACGATTGACTTGAAAATAATTCAAAGTATTTGTTGCACCTACGTTTTCAACTACTGTATTAAAATGGGGATAGTACTTTTAATTGTATCTATTGTCAACCAAAGAATATTCTAAAACAGTAACAATAAATAAACGCTTATTTGCAAATAGAGAATAACTTCAACAAAACTACCGCAACTTGGCGTTACTTGTACGCAGTTCAGAACTACTTGCCCAATGTTTAAAGCCAGTCCTAGATCTACCGCGGTACTATCTAGTGTTGTTACATGTTAAAGTATTCACCACCCCTTTGAATACTAAGCCTACCTGCTGACATAAAAATGGCGGTTGTCGAAGAAAGATTTTTTTCAGCGTTTGCATGGTAATTTACATGGTCACATAAAATTTTTGACACCATTAAATTCTGAAAGTTTTCCTTGTTATCCTTGGTTTATATATATATATATATATATATATATATATATATATATATATATATATATAATTAATGCCGATAATACTTTAAGAATTTGCGGATTTGAAAACTCAAGGGACCAGATGTAAAATAGCCGCCTAAGACAGCCGATATTTTTTGTGCGGCGTATAGTCTTTGAATTCAGAGGACGGTGGAATATTGGTTAATGATGTGAAATGCGCTGAACATAGCACCCACAGAAGACGCGTATATTTTAACACATTTAAACATATTTGAAAACTGTTTTATTAATTCAGTTTACATCTCCGTTTACAAGCGTTTACTCTACTTCGCCCCTTAACTGGCTAAACAAAATGTAACTTATTAGATCGCGGTAAATATTTGACTTCATGGTCATTCCATACAAAAGGAGCAAATCAGCTGTGGCTGATATGTCATATATTTTAATGTAAATCAGTATAAGGTCATTGTGCCTAAATGCGACGCGATTCCCCATAGTTTTGTCGCATTTAGGGAATATTTGGGATTTTGTTAATAAATTTATATTTTAATAAGTAGAAAATTGTTGAATACTGTGCCTTTAGTTGAAAACTAACTTGTTTCGTAAAAATTGAATCGTTATTTTTACTATAACCCAGCAATATACCATTGTCGTATTTAGGTCATTTTTGTCGCATTTACTGTAGTTAAACCTAAATGAGACACTCAATGTCCTAAATGTGACAATGCGTTTTACGCATGTGATTTCATCTTAAAATATTAATTTAATTGCTATACATATTTTAATTACTTTGTAAAGAGTTGAAATACCTCAAATTGAATGTTGAATAGCTTATTATTGAACAATTGAATAAAATAATAATTTACATAAAAAATCATAACGGTACATAATCTTGAATACATTTTACTTAAATAATGCATACTTTAAAATTCATATTTAACAGACTTTTAACTTTGACCATCGATAAAACAGGAATTAATTAATGAATGAGTGATACAACATATTTTACCAAATATTTTAAGTTTGATTTTAACGCATTTCGAATTTTCACCTTCCGTGTAGGCCTTTATTTTTCTTTTTGATATCTGAATGGTATGGATCTATATACGATTAAGGTTTAAGTTGTTGAAGATTTACTTCCAGATTTTTTTAGTGACTGACTACAGGTTTTTAACAATTTTGTTTTTAAAATGCTGATTTTTATTTTTTACGCTTTAATTATTCTCTCTTTTTCATTTTTTGATGCTGATTTTGCATTTTCATTGTCCTATTTTGTTTTTCCATATTATGCTACAGTTTTTAAACATCCCAGCAAAGAAAGAAATAGTGGGCCATCAGCTGGAAAAAAGATGGCAGCAAGAAGTGCTATCAGCGGTAAAGTGCAAGGGTGCCATTACTTAAACCTGTCGAAAAGTGTCCAAGCTGAATGCAGATGGCCCATCAGTGATGGCCAACAGCAGGCCAGCATTGGTATGCCACCACATTACTTCAATCCGGCACTTTTTTGCAGTGCTAGCACCTATCCCACTGCTATTCCTTTGCTGTCCAACACTTTCCCTTACAAAAATGTCTTATAGAATTCTATAAAAAAACAAAAAGTATTATATAATTATGGCTCTTTTTTCTATAAGCTAGTTTCACCAACAGCTATAGAAGTGCCTATAATAGAAATGTCTGTAGAAATTTTTGAACTGCATGTGGTCACACTCTTAAGTACTGACCGCGCTCGATGCTGCTTGGTTTTCGTGATAGGACATGAACAAGTGCTTTCAGCGTACGATAATATTGCTCGTAGCTTTCAAAATCTCATTACACTATTTCAAGTTTGTTTCTTTTGTGATTTACCTTCCCAGTCATTAAGCTGGTATCGAAATTATTCTATTCTATAGAAATCCTACGTATTTTATACGCTTTTTTTTATTATTGATTCTGAACTGCGCAAATTATGAAAACAGAAATCCTTTGTAACCTAGTAAAACCAGATTTAAGGAGAAAAAAAAGTGCGTTGAAGTAAAGAATTTATTTATTTATTCATTTACTTATTTATTTTGTTGGTGGCAGCGGTGCTATATTTTTTACAGTTTTTAAAAAAAAAATTAGCTTCACAGCTTAAATTGTGTTAAGATATTCATTTCAGATTTGTGTTCAAATACTCAATGTCTTCGATATTCGCAGCGCCACCTAGCGTAAGGTTTGCCAGCAATAATACTGCAAAAGTTCGTACACTTCCATGTAGTGGTGGGCCAGCGCATGAGATAAAACGGATGCCCACCAGGATTTTATCTGATGATTTACAACAGCAAAGTGGACTGAAGCTGTCCAGCTGTGGTCATGCAGTAGTAGACCGTCAGGCAGCACCTATCTTGCTGCTGGCCAGCAATTTCCTCTTTGCTGGGATGCAGCAAAATCTGACTCTACGGATTTTCGCTTTTTGGTGGAACTTTGAATTATCTTCGAAGCTGTTTTCATCAAATCAAACGATTTTCTAAAGTAAAGAATAGATTAGTTTCCGCGAAATACGACAACGCAGTAATATCTCTTGGTTCCACTTCACACAAACATTTGGCACTAACAAACCACTGCATGGGATGGTACTGTTTACCTTCAAGGTACACACCAGAAATTGGCAAGCGCGAACCCAAATATGTTAACTAACTTTATATTTCAACGTTGCTTTTAGTGGAAACTGGTGGCGATGAAGATTTGCATAAGCAGATTAAAAACATCACATTGTAAACATATTTGAAAGCAGATAAACATTTTAACCTGTGGCGTAGGCAGAGTGGGGGTCCAAGTGATCTGGATACCACTAATATTCAAAAGTGTTCTTCTTATTAAGGAATAGCAAAAAGTTCTCACGTCGGGAAAAAACAATAGAGTTCCATTGCAATTTTGACCATGTTAAGTTACCTAATGTTTTTTTTTTTTCATGGCTCATTTGCCCTTCACCATCTTCTTAGCTCTCTTCTAAGTCCTATCTTGTATCTCTAAGTCATTCTTTCTATTAATTTTAACATAAATTCTATAAATTACTTTCAAAATTTTGGAGCCATTTTCAAAATTGACATTTTTCAGTTCCTTCAAAAACAACTAAATCTTTCAGATAACTAAAATCTATTGTTTCATTCACCTTAACTAAAGTACGTAGATTATTTTAGTACCATTGGTTTTAAGTTAACGGTTAGTTTTAACCCTTTAAACTTTACATCAAAAACTGCATTTTTTGAACATTTTCCCCATAGACTTAACATGGGTTAAACAATGGAATTCTATTGTCCTAAAAACTACCTAAAACTCTTCAAAATGATAATATATTGTATTTTTCACTTAGATAAGACTATAAGCTTTAAATTGATACCTATTATGTCCAAAAATATATTGATATTTACTATGCCAAATGATTATTTTAAAAAGTGTTCTTTTTTGTGATTTTTGATATCTGAAGTAACCCTCATTCCCATAGAGAAACATGGGTTTTTTGAGGCATATTCTATACTTTTAACATAGCTTAATTTTTATGATCTCTTTATTATTTTGAAAACCTAACGCCAGATCTCGATATTTTGAACTTTTAGCTTTTCTCCGCCTCCACCCGTGTCTCTCTAGGTCAATTTGATATTTTTTAATTGATTTTTGAAAAAGTGTCATTTTTTTTTAAGAAACTTTTCCGATTTCCCATAGGAATGTATTAGGTTGTTTACTTTTTTAATTTAATTTTTTAACTACTATTTATGTACCGATCTTTTACATATTGACATATTCTGAAAGTTGAATCTTTACTCTTTTTAGCGGTACTATTTGTTTTAATACTGAATACCTAGAAGTATTTTTAATTTTAATTTTAAAATTGGTAATTTTTGATTTGGAGCGGTTGGGTGGACACTGGTTGCTCTCACACAATTCGTGTTCTGTAAGGGCAAGTCAATATTAATGCTTTAAAATAATTGAAAACTCAAGTAGGTTGCCTTCTCAAAAAATTTCTCAACGCTTTAAAATAATACATAAATTAATTATAATAAAAAACTAATAATGAACACTTAACTATTTTTTCAATGGCAACATGTATAGAAAGGTCTTCTCCAACTTTTAGCACAATAATTAACTACTAGGTTTGCCATCTAATCACTAAAACACGCCATTTTGCTTCTGATGGATGTATTTTACACTTGAATTATTGCATAAAAAGCTAAATAACTCGAAAAGTATTGGTCGTAGGGGTATTCTGCTGCGCCAAAATCAGCTGCTTGCAGCCTAAGTGAACTTTTCCCCCCGTCATTTCCACTATTCCGTTTACCTCTAGCACAATTAGGGGCCTGCCGGGGAGGGGTCAAATGTGTCTCTTCATTATAATAGCTTTTATTTTTGTTATTGTCATATTTTTGACACTTTTTTATATACTACATTATTATTTCTACTGTCACCATCTTTTGCACCATTTTTTGCCTCCCTCCCTCATCTATAACAGTTGGTACTTTTTTCCTAATTGGGCTAGAGACATGGTTTTTTCTAATTTACATTCATTTTCGACTGTTATAACAGTCCCAAGTCACATTTTACACTTTTATAAGTTGTTAAGGTTTTTCCTTAACATTGACAACTTTTACAATTATTAAGATATTTTTCTGGTTTTTTCTTGATTGTACTAGGGGTTGCACACAATATTGATCCCACTAAAATTATTTGACCTTGCACTCATTTCTAAGCTTAACATTGACTACTTTTTTATTATTTGAGTTATTCTTCTGATTTTTTCACTAGGATAACTCATATGGCATATTTTCTTGATCCCAATATACATTTTTACATTTAATATTTTTTATCCTTAACAATAGCAACTTTTTTGTTTATTGGGTTATTTCTCTGGTTCTTTCTGGAATGTACTGGAGGTTGCCAACAATTTTGTTCCCATTATAATTAATTGACCAAACAAACATTTCTTTGCCTATCATTGACTACTTTTTTATTATTTGAGTTATTCTACTGATCATTGGGAATACTCATATGACATACATTCTGTTGTTACTGGATTACTATTCTGGTTTTTTTCTTGAATGTACTGGAGGTTGCCAACAGTTTTATTCTCATTTTAATTATTTGACCTTGCACACATTTCTTGGCCTAGCATTGACTACTTTTTTTTTATTATTTGAGTTATTCTTCTGTTTTTCATTGGGATTTCCCATACGTCATATATTCTTTCCCACTAATCACTACTACAATTAGCACTCATTTCCTTATTATTAGCAACTTTTTTTATTACTGGGTTTAATGTAAACGATTATTAAATTTGAGTCATACCATGTCCTACATTCTTGTTCCCATTTACTATTTTACATTTAGCACTACATTGCTGTTGGCATTATCCTCTCCGTCTCATTTTACCCTCCTTGGTCCTTGGGAGGTCCCTGCACTGATTTTGGCGCACTTACATTTAAATTTTAAAGTTTAAATCTGTTATATTGTGTTTTACATTATCTTACAGGCAAGTCGGCGGGACCCTTGTAGTGTTGGATGAGTATTGTTTGCTTTCCTACTGCAGTACATTAAGAAATATTTTCCAAATGTTTTCCATCTGACAGGTCCACCCAATCTACCATTACTCCCTTTACTCCTTTTTTACTCCTTTTTTGGTTCGTTTATGGGAAATCGAGACTCGACGCGCAACACTCATACTAGAACAATATTGCTGAAGTTGTACATAACAGATCAACATTAAGAGTGATTAAATGTAAATTTGTGTACTAATAAATTACTTTCAATGATTTATAACAAATTATCAATATCAAAAATGTACATATGTAAATTTGTCTATTATTTAAAATTGAATTAAATTACATTTTATATTATATACTATATTATATAATACTTTATATTGTACATAATTACGAATTCCTCATCAAAATTTAACGCTACAACTCCTGTGAAAAATAGTGAGATAATGTATACATGCAGTAATGCATTTTTCACAGGGGAACAATGCTATTGGTAAAAGAGTAGTAACTGATAATTAATAATTTAAGTGTATGGTCTTGGTGGCACGGGAGCAATAGCACATACTTCCCTCTTTTCTCCCATTAGTAATGGTTTTACTATCACTATCTTTTTTTTTTTTTTTTTTTTTAATTCAAAATTACCCCCTATTTGGCAATTTAATTTTATTCTAAGTCATCTTCGGTGGTTACGACCACTGGTTTTTGCTTTTAACTATCTATTTCTTTTTCCTTCAAAGATGTGTGGCAGGGGCCTAGTGGCTCCCCGATCCAGTTACAATATAACTTTCAGATATAAATATACTAAATAAATAATTCTCACGAAATAATAGATTATAAAAAGTCCAAAATAAAAGTGGAATAATGAATAAGTCACAAATACAAGAAGAAAGCTCTTTAATAGACGAACATTCATATGAAATAAGTAGCTCGGAACCGACGCTCCTACAAATATTTCACGAATACAGTCAGAAATTAAAAAATAAAAAGAAGAAGAAATTAAATAAAGAACAAAACGAACTTAAAATAGCAGAGTACAAAGAAAAATTAGAATGTGCTCTGAGGAAAAGTGACGAAATTGAGCAAAACTTGAAGGAAAAAGAACATGAAATAATGGAGTTGAAAGAAATCGTAGAGGAAAAAGAGAGAATGATGATACAACTGGATCAGACAATCCAAGAATTAGAAAATCAGTTAATAACTGCCCAGGCGACTCCAAAGCCACAGAGAGTAAAGGATCTTGTGGAGCATGAAACTGAAGGATCATTTGATTCCAGTATATCATTACACTCAACACCAAGATTAAATACTAAAGACCTTCCAAAAAATCTGACAACATATTCAGAACCCATGGCAAAATTAATGTCGCTGGAACAATTGATAGATAGCTACAGTTAGACGAAGAGCACTCATGATAAAGGAGCGTCTAGTATGGCAGAAAAATATCTCATCAAAATAAAACAAAAAATAAGAGAATTAGATGACAACAAAAATAATCTGGAAAAAAGAGCGGAACAGCAGGAAAAGATGATTAGAGAATTAAAGGAGAAGAGTAGAAGAACGGGGACAGGAAAATCGGGCAGACATGACTTAAAAACTACAGAAGAAAGAGCAACTCAAATATCAATACAAGAAGACAACACACAAAATTCCTCAATGTCGACTCAAGATCCTCCGGAGGAAGTAGCCACGCCGAGGTATGGTGAACTTGCTATAAAGAAGATGACAATGACTCAAATGATAGAGATTTATAAATCACTTACAAGAAGTAGAAGAAGAGGTGATTGTGAAGAAGCTAAAAAATACCTAGACAAAATTATCTTTAAAGCAAGTGAAATGGTGAAAGACCTTGAAATACAAAGAGAAGAAAATAATAGAATAACGGCGAATCTCAACACCGTCAATAAGGTGACGTTAGATCAACGTCAAAAAATCCTTGAACACGAACAAATCATAAAAGATCAATTAGAAACGATTAAGAAGTTGCAAGAACAGCCCACTCTAACAAATGAATTGGAAAAATGCAATAAAGAATTGAATGAACTACTAGAAAAAGAATTAAAATACAAAGAAGAAATAGAAAAACAATTAAAAGAAATTAGAAACAAAAATAAAGTAATAGAAGACTTAATTCAACAGCAAAATACAGAAGAAACGATACCTTATACTAGAATCATCTTGGAAGAACTTAAAAAGATAAGAGAAAAAATAGAAACAGTAGAGGAACAACAACCAATCATAAAATGCAATAATATAGAAGAAAACATACAGGCAAATACAGATAATTCACTATATTCGGAGGTGGCTGCAATACCTAAGAAGACAACAATTCCAACGGTACATGCACAGTATTCAAAAGCAGCTATCCTGATAACTCGGCAGAAAAACACGAATATGTCGCTCAATGACATAAAAATCATGCTAACAAGAGAAACTAGAAACACAATTGAATATAAACAAATATATTGTGAACTTGCCAAAAACAAAAATACACTAATAATTAAAACGTTTAGGGATGAAAACACGAATAAGCAGCTTGAGACGATTGAGAAGATAGAAACCCTAAAAGACATTGTGGATATAGAATATAAGGCTGCGGATCTCCGAAAACTGATTCTTTTAGGGATCCCGACATATATGGATCCACAAGAAATAATAACCAATCTAAAAAAACTTTATGATTCAGATATTCCAATAAACTACATTATTAGAAAACAAAGAGAAAAAGCTTCAACATATCAACTAATTTTTGAAGCAGAAGCTCCAGTTGCGAATCATCTACTGAGACAACGAAAGATCGTCATGGGATCTACATCGGTCAGGATTGCACCTTACCAACCTATATTAAGATGTAAGAACTGTCAATCTTTCGGACACGTCGATCAGAATTGCCGACAATCTCCAACGTGTGAATACTGTGCAGGACGCCATGATCAAAAATATTGTTATTACAGAAATAAACCACAACAACACAGATGCAGAAACTGCATGGGGAGTGCGAGTGACTTCCCGCATGCAGCTAGTTCTAGTGAATGTCCGACTTTACAATATTTAATACTACAGCGAAGCAATCTAGCACAAATAAATAAAATAAATTCGATATAGGCAGAAACTGTGCTGGAACAAATAGCGACGTCCCGCATAGATCGAGTTCATCAGACTGTCCAACACTACAGTACTACCTGTCACAGAGAAATAAAAATATACAAATTAATCAAGAAAGTTCAATCCGATAAATGAAGAAATAAATAATTCTAATAACTCAACAAACTCAAACAACTCCAATACTCAAAATGGAAATTTAACAGTAAACCAAGAACAAATAATAACAGAAATTCTGAATAACCCTGCAAAACCACAGAAAATATATACTCCAAATGAACTAACCTTTATTCAAATTAATCTACAGGGATCAAGTTCTGCAACATCAACCCTAATGGGATTTGCAAATCAGCATAAAATACTAGTTCTTCTATTACAGGACTTTTACTACTTTAACGAAGCCATATGGTCAATTCCGTCAAATTGGCAAGCATTTATCTCAAAAAATAAAACAGCGGCAGTTGTGGTAACTCGAAAGGACGTGGAAGTGATAGAGACATATAAAGACGATAATGCAGTATTCGTCAATCTTACTACTGAATCCGGCAAGATCACAATAGGTTCTGTGTATGCCAGACCAAAAGGTGATTTCAGAGGTGATATGAAGTGGCTGGACTTCTTCGAACCATTGAATCACATCATAATGGGAGGAGACCTCAATGTCCACTTGTCACTTTTAGGATATCAGAAAGAAGATGAACGGGGAAAAATTTTGACATACTTACTATTATCTAATAACTTAACTCTGATCAATGATATAGAGGCACCTCATTCATTTATAGGACAGCCGAATCGTCCCATGAAGGGGAATCCAGATGTAACCCTTTGTACACAAGACCTGGTAGACTGCGTGGACTCATGGTATGTAGATGACACAGTAGAGAGCACGTCGGACCACAAATATATCAGATTCTCATTAAATCTTAAACCAGTTATTCTAGACCTTAAAAGATTTAAAACAAGATACTCAAATTTTAAAAAAATTAATTACATCTTGAAACCGAAAATTAATAATTTACTTAAATCCTTATCTGATACTAAAACTCGACTAGAACTGGATGAATGGCTTGATGGTTTTAACCAAGTAATTCTAGACACCTGTAAATCCTCACTAAAAACAAAAAGTTTCAAATTATATCCAACATTTGACTGGTGGACGGCAGAGCTGAAGGTCCAGCGAAATAAAATCTCAGCATTACGGAAAACATTTAAATCAACAAATGACCCAAAGTGGAGAACCCTCCTACAAAGAGAAAGTGCAATATACAAAAAACGTATAAAACAACAAAAAACTAAATCATGGCAGAGTTTCTGCTCTAAAACAAAAGACAAATTTGGCCAAGCCTTTAAAATAGCAATGAATAAAAGACTCAAAAATAATCATTTCATACACACAACACTACAGGGTTCAACCCCATATACTACAAAATTAGACACTTTCAACATATTACTTAACCACCATTTCCCAATACATCAAAACCCGCATCCACCTCTCATGGACCCAGCGGCAGAGGAAGATCTCCCCCCCCTCCCCCCCTAATATCTTTTAAAGAAATAAAATCAGCACTTAATGAGCAAAATAATTTAAAAGCCCCTGGATTTGATAAAATTGATGCATTTATTATTAAAAACATATACAATAATTTTAAACATCTAATACGTGACTTATATAACAAATGTCTTACTCTTAACTACATCCCTAAATCATGGAAAATAGCAAATGTGATCTTCTTCGCAAAACGTAATAAAAATCCACGCCAACCTTCCTCCTATAGACCCATTTGTCTCCTTCCCATGCTGGGAAAAATCTATGAGAGGATCCTAAAACGAAGAATTAATCACTACTTAGAAAAATTAAATGTTCTTCACGGGGCCCAGTACGGCTTCCGTGAGAACAGAAGCACAATTCAACTATTAAACAAATTAAAACATAAAGCAAAAACGTATCTTGAAAAATATAAATACTGCAGTATTATCTCATTCGACATTGTAGGGGCGTTTGACAATATCGATTGGGTCACTTTGGTTCAACAAATTAACGAATTACCAATTCCGCAATATTTAAAATGTATCCTTCTTAGCTTCTTATCCGAACGAGAACTAATAACAAATTATTTATCAAATAACATTAAAAGACCAACTTATCAAGGCTGTCCACAGGGGTCGTGCCTTGGGCCGCTTCTGTGGCTAATCATAGCAAATATAATCTTAATAAACTTTTACAGTAAATTCGAAGACCTGTATGTTTTTTGCGATGACTTCAATATGGTTGTCAAAGCGAGGAGCAGACTCATCTTAGAGACCGAATCCAACCAAAAAATAAAACTTTTTTATAATATTTGCAATAACTTAAATTTACAGATTTCAAAGGAAAAAACGACTTTTATTATGTTGGGGAAAAACACTTTGGATAAACGTCCACCAACCTTTAAATTGGGTAACTATACCATAAAGCCATTAAAGGAAATAAAAATTTTAGGGATAATATTCCAGAGTACTTTAAAATGGGACAAGCACATAACTAGCATAGAAAACAAAATTTTACAGCTAACCTCATCCATTAAACGGGTCTTCTCGGCTACTTGGGGGGTGGACAGAGGCTATCTTAGAACCTGGTACATAGCAGTACTAGAAAAAATTATAGATTATGGTTCGGAGGTGTGGTTTGGGGACCTCAGGATAAAAGATAAACGCGCTCTCCAATCCATCCAAAGAACTTGTCTCACGTCAATAACCAAAACATATAAAAATGTTGCAACACATACGTTACAGGTCCTATTAGGAATACCACCAATCTTAATAACACTGGAATATAAAAATCTAAAATACAATATTTTACACAATAAAAACTTATTACTTAAAGAACACAAACCAATATGTAAAGATGATATAGAAAATAAAATCCTAAAATATGAAATAAATCCGGAAATTCATTTAAATAACTTAATAGTTACAGACAAAATTATCACAAAAACTAATCTTATTTCGATTTACACAGATGGTTCTAAGGTGGACTCTGGCACAGCATATGCAATGGTAGCCTACAATCATAACATTAAAATTTATGAAAAAACAGTCAAACTGAGAGCAGAAAATTCAATCTTTCAGGCGGAGCTGCACGCAATAATTTCGGCAATTAATTGGGCCATTAACTCCCCTTATACAAAATTCCAAATATTAAGTGACAGTCAATCTACTATTAAAGCCTTAGACAATTTATTTCCAACTAACCCCTCAATTTATTACATCCATAATTTAATTAAACAAAATCAAAATAAATTTTTTTACATTACTTGGATAAAAGGCCACATTGGCATAGCGGGTAATGAACTGGCGGATGAGCTGGCGAATGATGCCGCCCAGTACTGCGACCTACCAGTGGATCGAGGAGTTAAATTGCCTCGGTCCTATCTTATAAAATGTATTCGAACCCAATTACTGGACAGGTGGCAGTACAACTGGGATCACTCAGGGGGTGGCAGATATACGCACGGGCTGGTACCAAAAGTTCAGAACCAAATAATTTCAAAAGATAAAGTATCTATTTACTTTTTAACAGGCCGCGGCAGCTTCTCGTCTTTCCTTTATAATATCGGCAAAAAAGATGACGACCTTTGTAAATGTGGTGGTCGAGGAGACCCGATGCATTACATTTTCGGCAACTGCAAATTCATGAAGTTTAAATTTCACAGAACAGAAACGACAATCCTTCAGGACATCCTAAAAATAATTAATGACCCGGCACAACTTAAAAAACTTTATGCTAACTAGGATATTCTCAATAGCCATTATTCTTTTATTCAATATAAATACATTCAATAATTACCTCTTCTGATTGCCTGTGGTGGACATGTGATGGGTCCACGTGGTGTATGGAAGGGTGTTTTTGAGATTGTTTTATTTTTAAGAACTTAAATACCACTAGAAATATTGTAAATATGTATAAATATTTTTGTTTAAAAGGGTGAAAAAAAGGGAAAAAAATATTTCTTATCAAATGAAAAGATGAATGTAAATACTTAAAAGTTTTTCAAATAGTACGTAAATTCCAAAACATATAAATCATAATCTTAATATATTTCTAGGCTCGCCCTGAAACAATAGGGTAGCCAATTGTGATGCCTCTTGTGCTCTCTTCGGCGTGTCAGGCGGGTCGTTCTGAAGTCTTCTTTCCCGGAGACTGGGGTTCTGGGCTTGTTTCCGCAGGTAGTAAAACTTTTCCCTGCCCTGGGCTTGGGGGTTACACATAACCATAAGCCAAAAGCGGGTTCCCAGGGTGGGTGCTTACTTACTTACGTCTAATAAGGCGAAGAAAACTTCAGAAAACTATTGATACACTGAGCATCTGTACCCCCACCCTGGCTATGCCACTGATTTCATCCTTTATACTTGAAAACAAATTATAAATTCCCACGTATATTCCAAACTCGTTTGTTCTTTTGAAACTTTTTTATAGGAATTACAGCATTTCTTAAAAATTCTTTTTTTTTTCTTTTTAAGTATTAGTTCCATAATTTCTGTCATTAAATAAATTGCTCTTCAGAAATAATGATAGCAGTTTGTCCACTGGCAACGGGTTTGCCACCCTTGCTTTACAAAATACAGATTTGTTTTATGAAATTTAAAATGTTTAACAAGTTTCAAAATTGTTTACGATATAATAATTTTTCCCGGATTTGACTAACAAATAAAAATTTATATTCCCACCAGTTTACATTAAAAGCATTCTCCAGATATTTATTTCTCTCTGTGTCCCTGAATTTATGCTGGTAAAGGGAGAAAAAGACACGCCTGTAAACCGTGATTCTTCCTATTGAAACGCTTTCTGCAACGCGAATTGTGCTTGCTGAAGGGTGCACTGTCATTGCGCTGCATGTCTGTATTTGGGAAGTGCTAGGAATGCTTTAAACTAACCTAAGATTTTCTAAATTGTCCTGGAACTTCCTACTGAAAAATCTGTAAAATTCCTGCGAAATGAATAGATACATTTGTGGCGAATGCACGTGCTAGCGAGTTAATTGTTACTCCTACACAGGGTTGGCATTAATCGATTACTTTTTTAATCAATTGATTAGTCGATTACTGATTCAATCATGCAAAATTGACGCTTAATTCAATTTATCAGGATTGAAATTGAAAAAGTAATTGCACTTCAAAAAGTTTTTTTATGTTTTTTTCAATCTGCATGAATTCAATCTTGATTAATTTAATCGTGGTTAATTTAATCATTAATTACATAGATAAGAATTAAATATGACCGCCCTGTTTACTATCTTAAATTCGATTTCTTTCACGAAATTCTTTTTAAGAATCACTGTGCGATTTTCCTTATTGATTATACAGGGTCACAGAAAATTATTCATATAAACCGAGGTCAATATGTTTAAATTATTGATGACATGTACCACCCTGGAAGATTTGAGATTTCGTATTTACAATGGTCAAAAAGTGAAATCCCCCCCCCCTCCTCCTCCGGAGTCACAAAAATCCCTCCCGCAGAAAAGTGCCTGAATTAAACACTATTAATGACTAAAAATAAAATCTTCAGATTTGTGTACCAAGTGTATTTCCCTTAATTGCAACTCATTTAAACTTTGGAACAAAATAAAAAAAAGATACATATTTTTTTTGTTGGAATTTTAATCTAATTAAACATAAAGAAATGATCTATAAATTTTATTTATTAAGCTTACAAATATTTTTACAGTGCACATTACAAATATTTTACAGTAGAGTGTAGACACATGCTCAGCTTGCTGGCTCAGGTCAGAAGTTTTTGTCCAAAATTTAGCAATCCACATTTTAGAACTTGGTTATTCTCGTCTGGTTGAATTCGCTTCGACGAGTTAGTCGAGCAAACGAAAATTAACTTGGAGATACCTCCAGGTTTACCAGGTTTAACCCTTTTAGGGGCAAGGCATTTCTGCCCCAAAAATGTTCAAATAATTAATTCGCACCGCAATTAACGAACAAATGTATTTGAAAATAATTAAAAGCATTTTTCCCGTATATTATGAGATCGGAATTGTACAAAAAAATTACTGGTGTCATTTGGCCATTTAGGCGTTAAAATTAGCCGTTTGCAGATTGCAAACGGCGCCCCTCAAGGGGTTAAAACACCTTAGGTGTCTCTCTCTCTTTTTTTTTTTTTTTGACACAATAAATTAAAAATTAATACCCGGCACCACTTTTTTTTACTAAAATATTTGGCTTTGTACAATCGAAAAAGGTATGTCATTTAACAAACTAATTACACTTAAAATTAAGTGGTACCCAAAAGCTTTTAGTATAGAAGATAGCAAACTCTTTTTACCCGAGCGGTACTCGGGCAAAACAGTTAAGAGGTTAAAATAATGCCAGGATTAACAAGTTTTTGTCCAAATTTCTCTCTGAAATTGTATTGCCTATATGTCTGTATTCTGTTTAAAAGGCGTTCTACTATAATTTTACCAAAGTAACAGAATTTGTATAATGTTATTTTCATAATTTTCAGTTAATCTGAATTTTTAAATTTAAGGGGTCTCAGGACTCTTAAAGCTTTAAAATTTTCGAAATTTTATTTTTTTTAAATATTAAACTGCTATCTTTTCTGAACATTTTGGTATAAATGTTTCCTTGAAATTTGATTAGAACAGAAGTTATGGCTTTTAGAATTATACACGCTCAATAGCTGAAGCGGCGTTTCAGAAACTTTGACGTCAATTTTCTCCAAATGACGTTTTTGGGCATAACGCGCACGATATCTGAAAAACTTCTGCATTTTTGTTCATGAAATTTTCATAACATATGTTTCATGTTAGTCAGTATAAACTGAACCTAAAATTACCTTCTTATTGTTCAGAAACATATTCTTTGTAGGTGATTATACTGTTGAAAATTTCTAAATTTTGCGTTAACTAAATACAACTTTGTATTAAAAATAGAAAAATGCTTTACATACAAATTTATTTAGGTTCAGAGTAATTATTACAATGTGAAGCATAAGTAGGACCCAAAATTTCCCTTCTACTTGCAAAATGTATTTTGTAATCGTGCGCATAATCTGTTATGCCGATTTTCCGGTCGTCAAATGTCTGAAATTTTGGAGCCCACTGTAAATTCTAATTCTACATCTTGTAATTTTTTAAACACATAAAATGAAAGAACATACTTATATCTTTCATCCCGATAGAAAATTTTGTCTTAAAATCAATTATATTTTAAGATATTATATGTTGAAAATCGTATTTTTTTTTCGATTTTCCAATTTTAAGAGTCCTGAGACCCCTTAACTCCTTACTTAAAAGGTAAAAAATATATAATTAATATTATATATGTTGTAAAAAGAGGAATACAATCTGATTCCCTTTTCCAGAAAAAAATTGAAAGGTCTTAATTATACTGTACAAATGCAACACAAGAAGTTGATAAGCAGCGGATATTGAATTATCCTTTAACTGATGTCACATAAATTGTCACATAACTACTGTGAAGTGGTCTGTGAGACCTCTCTATCGAAAGATGAATAAAAGGCGCGAATAAGTTTCAGGATAGTATTTTTGTACAAAGCTCTTTGAGCGGCACTGTTATAAATAAAATTCCCTTATTCAAAAGTCTCTGGTGACAGTATTAAAGTTTCAAACGAAGCAAAATTTCGGTGATATTTGTAGTTAAACTATGAAAATTGAAAAAAGCAGTGGTCTGTGAGACCGGTAACATCAGTTAAAGATTAATATTTGCCTGTCCTTTTTTATTTTTTTGTACTCCTTTGTGTTCTCTTGGAATATGGAATGCTGGATAATGTCAAAAACTTAAATTTAAGAAGTTTTTATTACTTATTATTTTTTCTGTTTTTTAATCAATGCTTAGTATTTAATTATTAATCATCTAGTATTATTTAGATAACATTTACTCCAAGTTGTAAGTATCAACTGTTATAGAGCGGGTGTCGTGAATAAAAGTGACTCGGTAAAAGAATTACGAGAAAAAATTTTGATGTAGGACAACATTATTAAGATTAAATAAAATAATGATTGGCCTGCCTAGGCTTCCAGAAAGTTTCAAATCCTACTCGAAACCGAACCAAATATCCAAAATATTTAAAGAGAACCCGATCCAAGACAAGGCCCGATGCAAGACCTTAGCAGCGATCGAGAGTGATTAAACCAGAAGAAGCTTGAAAAAAGATCAAATAAAGGCCCCAAAGCCAGAACAATACATGGAATTTTTAATCATAAATCCTTCATTAGATTGACTAATTAAATTGACTATTTAGATTAAGAATTGATTTAATCGCAAAAAAGCAAGCGATTACATCCAAATAATCATTGGTCATTAATCTATGAATAGGATTGAATTGATTTAATCGTAATCAAAGCATTGATTACATTAAAATAATCACTGATCGTTAGTCTATGAGTAGAATTGAAACTAAGCTTAATCGATCAATCTTTAGTCATGATTAAAAAAATAATCTTTAACTTTCAATCGTTAATCTAATTAAAATTTTGCACAACCCTGCTCCTACATACGAGTAGTAGGAGTATTTCAGAAAGAAAATTAAAAATTCCTGTTATAAAAACTTATGAAAAGGGAAAACGATCCCGGAATAAAATCGGAATGTTGCCATTGCTTTACGGTGCACTGACTGAATTAGTAAAATGGCATTTTTTAAATTAAAAATTTTAAAGATGAGTATTTTTCTATTTTGCTCATTTCAAATACACTTTGGGCGCGGTAAAAGAAAACACTATTGGAGAATCATCTTGAAATTCTTAATTTATTGACTGAACACAACTTATTTAAACGCAATTTTTGCTTTAAACATAATTTTAATGCAATTTATGAAAATACCATATAAATATACCTTAGTTTATATCCTGAAAGTTTCTCCGCATTCAAAGCTGAAACTCTTTCGCTTTTTTGTACCACAAAAATTTAATAGAACTTTTCCCCTTCTTTAATCGGCAAATTACAGCGATTTAAAAAGGTTAAATTTACTATAAAATTTTTGTGGTACAGAAAAGCGTAAGATGTTGGCAGCTATGTCGCATTTAGGACATTATCTTTGTCTCTATTTTGCAGCTGAAGAAAACAAATTGCCTAAATGCGTGGAAAACTCAAATCTGAAAACTTTTCGCGTTTTCACGAGATAACTTTGCTGGTACATGAAACACACATGGCAGCCATTGACTTCCGTAATTTTATTTGATCTTCAAAGTTAACAGAAAAAAACTTGAACCAATATCGGGATTTTTTGTCGCATTTAGGAAACACTGGGGCGCTATAAAATGAGTGATGTCCATTGGAATGGGGATTTGTTTAATATAAAACGTTTAAATGTAGATAAATATTTCGGGTTTTGTTCATTAAGATCGGGTACCTCATTCGGGTCCAGCATTTATTTATAATTCTTGCATTAAGATTACAAGGAAACGAACGTTATCGCATTTAGAGTTCATCACATTTAGGCGCACTGACCTTATAATTAGATCATATCTATTTATGATTAAATGTAAAATAATAGATTGTTTATTTAAATATTAAAATTTACACTAAAAGTTGGTAAAAAATCGAGGTTTTTTTCTACATGCTTTAAATTTCAATTTTGATTATTAGCCTTAGGAATGAAAAGGCTATATTAAATTTATTTATAATTAGGAATGAATAATAAATGACAGATTGGCGTATGTTAGTAATTGTATTTTTATTCCGTAATGAGAAAAACATAATTTTTGAAAAAAATTTGAGGAAAAATTGCAATATTTCTATTGCTCGTTTGGACATGAACGACATCTCTGAGAATTTTAAAATTGCTTGACGTTATAGCTAAACCCTCTGAGTGTTTGGGGCGTATTATTCCGTTCACTAAGCTCCAGGTTTCACAGCAATACAAGCGATATTTAAGATAATATAATTCTATAGATTTATGGAGTTTGAAATACATTGAAGAATTATTAATACTCTTAAGGATTACATTCTTATTTGTAATTGAGTTTTTTTTATAATGTTGAAAGAATCATATTTTATTAGCATTTAAAACAAAATGCAAAGAAAACAAGATTACAATTTTACCCTTTTGCAAGACGCTCGGAGGGTTAAAGTATATATTTTAAATATCGAAACTTTCAGTCTTGCCTTTTTATTCCTTAATGAAAAAAATAAATAGAAAAAAAAATATTGAGGGTAAAATGCAATATTGCTATCACTTATTTGTACGTGAAGGAAAGCTTTTTAAAACTTTTAAATTATTTGATATTATACATAGAAGTGCATGTTTTAAATATAGAAACTTTTATTCTTGCTATCAGTTTATATTTGCCTCAAGAATATATTTAATTAAAGTCGAAAAAAATGATTCAGTTTAAAAAAAAATTATGGATTATCATAAAACCAGATACAAAAAATAGATGGCAGCACTAATTTTTTTTTTCACCTTGAAATCGTGCAATATTTTAAGAAGCGCCAGTGAATACAAAGAGGAAATGCCGATTGAATATAACAAATATTAACTTTTTGAATACATTTTTCCTATATTAGGAATCAAAAAGAAATCTTTAAATATTTTGTGTATATCATGGACATATTGATCTTTATGTCTGTGCAATATTATTAATGTCGGACCTTTCCTTTATTTATTTTTTGCTCATACATAAGAGGCAAAATTATGATTTTGAATTTTTTTTTTTAAGATTTTTGGAGGATGAAGGAAATAAATGGCAACTTTCAAACTTGGGGAATTTGATCTTCATATGTAATACTACATTAGGCATCATTTTCACAGATGTTTTTTTAATTCCTTTACTTTTTATAACGTTTCAATTTTTTTTTCAAAATTCACAAATTTTCAATTTTTTTAACCAATTTAAGATTAATCATGGTGTTACCAGATTATTATTACTCTATAAATAAGAAGAAAATTTTAGAGGTTACAATATTCTTAAAAAAATCGTTTCTGTTAAATAGTTTTCAAGATACAGAACTTCGAACTTGCAACTTTGGACTATTGCACACATGCCATTCATTATCACAAGTTTTTTAAATGTCCAAAACTGCTAAAATAATTTATTTATTTGTGAAGGTATTTTGCTGAGCTCTATTTGAATACAAATTGAACTTGTGTATTAAATTTTATTAAAATCGGTTACTATGTGGCCACGACTTCTAAACATTTTTGCTCATTTTACGCGAAATGACCTTTCAGTTATTAACACGTTGAGTGCCACGGTACGAGTATACTCGTAGTTTTGATGTTCGTGGCTTTAATTTATTACTTTCTCACAATTATTTTAAAAGAAAAAAAAATTATTTATTGGCAGAAATTTAGCTGTATTAGTAAAGCGAAATTTACTTTCCAGAATTTGTGGTGGCAAACGACTTTCAAGAAGAAATTTGAAAATTATTACTTTTTGTGGCAGTGAACGTGTTAACCCTCCGTCTACCAGACGGGTCCATTGGACCCGACAGGTACATACAAAATATTCATTCAAACCAGAAATTTCTTTAAAATAAACCAAGTATATAAACCAGACAAAAATAAGGTAAATAAATAAGTTAAATAGTTTTAAATAAAAATTCTGGTGTAGAACGTTTTATTAAAACTTGAATAAAATTCCCGGTAGATCTAGGGTTAAATTAATTTTTTGGGTCCAAGCATGTTTGTTTGATCCGCGAATTCTACGCCGGAAATTGCGGTAATCGGATTTCCATGTAATTGATACATGTTATTGATGTTTACCATGGCACATTCCGCATAGAAAATGGTATTGGTGTTGTTTATGACGGCCCCCACACGAGGGGTATAAGCCCGAAGGGTGGTTCTTCTAAGGGAACCTAACCCGTATTTACGAAAGGAAAACCAAGGTTTGGAGAAAACCACGGAAAACTCCGAAAGATTAGGCCGACGGGCGCGATTCGAACCCAGCACCTCCCGTGTACTAGCTTTGAGAGCGGAACATCTCGGCCACTGGTGGGGCCGCCGTATTGAAAATGAGTGTGCAGAATTTATAGACCATTTACTGGGAAACTTAAAATAATTCCGTTACATTATGGTGTAGAGGAAAAACCGTTTGTAGTGTATTTCAATATTACTACGCTTTTTCAAAACTGGTCAAATTGATAATTATATGTAAATGATGTGCACTGTAAGATGCGTACCATAGAATATGGTGTGCATAAAATGCTTCAAAAAGTTACAAAAACACATGAAAAATTCCCTTACGAATTTAAAATTTAGACAACTCTGAATTCACATTACGTAAATTCAGTTACGCAGTACTACCTATAATTAATGATTGCTAGAAATGCATTTTCAGTTGTGGTATGTATTTTTAAATTTGACTAATTTCTTTTTAAAAAAATACTTGGTTTGTATAAATTTTATAAATAATCTAGAGAGCTGCACAAAATAATTCGAATACATTTCAGCTTTTTGACAGAACTTTGTAAATGAGAATTTTCAACAGTTTTAATCGTCTCCCATCTGTACTAAAATTTTGCAGACTATGTAGCATATCAGGGGTGTTAAGCTGTGGCCCACTGGATACTATTAAATTTTATAGGAATGATTGACTTATCTAATCACCGAATCTTTGCGATTGAAGAAATTGGGGATTTCTTTAAAAAATTAGTGGTATCAGGCGGGCTACAGTTTGACACCACTGTAGTATATATACAAATCTATAGCTTACAACAGAGCTTCAGAAAATAATTCGGATCTTTTTTTACTATAGATTGTAATTGATGAAACTGGATGTGTGTTTTCAAAATTGTTTACTTAGAAATTACCTTTCGTTTTATTAAGCAGAGAATTTTTCTACAGTGATCTGAATGCGTTGGAAAGTGTTCCATAATCTGTGCTTGATGAATTATTTTTCTTTCTTGTTTTATTGTGCATAAATATTACCCCGCGATACATGTTGCGAAAGTTTTCGGTAGATATAAATAAGAAATGTAAATATTTGAAATTTCGAAAATTATTACATAATAACTAAGTTGTTCGATAATAACTGAGAGTAAAATCATGAAAAATTCAAGAAATATATTTACATAAAAAAATACATCATTCTTTTTCAAAACACCTTCCCTCAGATGATATGTAACGGTCTCATTGTTCAACGCACGTTTCAAAACAAGTAGAGTAACCATTTTCTGGAAGCTGCTTCAAATAACCCTCCACTGGTAAAATAATTTCAGAATCTGTTGTTGAATCTGTCAGAATCACTTGTTGCGAACTTGGTAAGGGATTCGAAATGATGCACCCAAGTTTCATCAACTGTTAATTCAGTCTTTAAAAAATTCGGATAATTTTGATCCCTTTATCAAGTCCGCACCAAGTGATTCTGACAGATTCAGAACATATTCTGAAGTCATTTTAGCAATGTAGACTGTAGGGTTCTTTGAAGCGGCTTCTATAAAACGACATCTCTACTTATTTTGAAAAGTGTGTTGAAAGATGGAACCGTTGCATATCTTCTGAGATAAGTTGTTTTAAAGAAGAATGATGTATTTTTTTATGTAAATATATTTGTTGATTTTTTTGTGATTTTACTATCACTTATTATGGAACACACGTAGTATAGCAATAAAAAATAGATTTTATACTTAACAAAAAAAAAAAAAAAAAAAAAAAAAAAAAAAAATGGATCATCCTCTTGTGTGCGTAATTGTTTTGGGCAGTATGTGTATGGGCATTATTTTTGTGAACCATTATTTCCTAACAATAATCTTATCTTCATTTATTCGAGAATGTAATTGCAATTTCTTCAAGTAAATAAGGTATTGATGCATATTCTTTAAAACTAGAACGCCCGAAAATTGTGTGCAATCATTATAAAAATATTTCACATAAGAGTTTTTATTTAAATCTATTTAACTATTTTAACTTATTTTTGCGTAGTTGATATTTAACATATTTTATGTAGAAATTTCCTTCTGAAATCTACATTTAATCGTTAGTTCGGAGTCGAGCCGGCTCCGGTTGGGTGTTTTAGTGTTAAGTTACGAACATAAAAGCAACAATTTTGTACTCTATGTTATTAGGTTGTTCGGAATGTCGTGTCCGTTAGGAAAAATCAATTCGTACCGGAAAATTCTTCCCGGTAATTATTCGACATTAGATATCGGATACAAGGGCTAGTAACCAAAGCGATATAAGTAAGCGTCCTGTCTTAAATGAGAGAAGTAACAGCAAGATTAAAAGCGAGCTCACATCAATCAAGGTCAAGCGCCACGTAGCGGATTGAGTGTGAACTACAGGCTGTTACCTAAATGTTTTCTTACTGACACCGCTAAAATTGTAAAGTTTTTTCAGCTTGATTAATAACTGAACTCTCATAAGGCAAAGAAAACTTCGTGGCAAAGCGTTATAAGTAAGCGAACAAACTTAATGCTGGAATCAGGCGTAAATTAACACATTTGCGCCACCTTGTGGACGGAGTGATAATTCACGTACACGGGCTTTTAGTGTGGCGCGCATTTTCTAAATCTTCAGTCACTCATTGAAATGAAATTTGTTTCACATATTTATTGCAAAATAATGGCGTAACGAGAGAGGCATCCAGACGCACTTGCCACCACGAAGTTTTCTTCGCCTTATCAGAAGCATTTCAGTTATTAATCAAGGTGAAAAAACTTTACAATTTTAGTGGTGTCAGTAAGAAAACAGTTAGGTATCTACCTGTAGTTCACACTCCATCCGCTACGTGGACCATGACCTTGATTCATGTGACCTCGCTTTTAATCTTGCGGTTACTTCTCCCATTTAAGATAGGACGCTTACTTATATCGCTTTACTTCGTGGTGTCAAGTGCGTCTCATGCTCCTTTCGATACGCCATTATTTTGCAATAAATGAGGCAAACAAAACTCATTCCCGTGGGTGACTGAAGATTTAGAAAATACGCGCCACACTAAAATCCCGCGTATGTGAATTATCACTCCGTCCACAAGGTGGCGCAACTGTGTTAATTTACGCCTGATTCCAGCATTAAGTTTGTTCGCTTACTTATAACGCTTTGTCTAGTAACTAGACGTTTGCACCCCGTTGTCGCCGTTGCGACGACATTGTAAGGTACCGTAATTCCCGGCGTATAATCCGCGGACCAAACAATTCTGTTTTGACCTAGAAATTTTATTTAGTAATTAAAGCCAAATACTTATCACGATCTAATAAGCTACGTTGCATTTAAAAAGAAATTCTGGGTCGAAAACTGATTCATAGTTGCCAACCTCCAGATTTTTTTCATACCAATATTTTTATGCAAAAATTCTTGCCTTATGCAATCGCACAATTTACGCAATTAAATAAATAGAACATTTTTGTAAGATTTTACTGGTATCCAAAAAATCAGGAGGTTGGCAACTATGCTGATTGTTTAATCTTTTGATTATACGCCGGAAAAACGGTAAGTGAAAATCCCCGTTGTCGCCGCTGCGGCGACATCATCTTCCCATGAAGATTTTGTTTTTGGCACCATTAATAAAATATCATAAAATTTACCTTATCTAATCAAAACGTTTTTTAAATTGTGCACTTTTTTTTCTTTGTGTTACAATAAAATAAGTGATGCTGATCGAATAAAATATTTGTGTAACGACGCGGAGTTGATGGTAGTCCACAGTCAAAATGACGCGGAGTTGCTGGTAGCCTATACTCAAAATAACGCGAGGTGCAAAGGGTTAAATGATAGAATTTTCCGGAACGAATTAATTTTCACAAACGGAGACGACTTTACGAACGACCCAATAGAATATGTGACGTCGATATACGCGTTTGTCTGTTTGAACTGTGAAATTTGTGCAAAGAATGGCGAAACCACGTGACAGCGGGAATATTTTCACAGAAAGTTTTGATTACTGCACTTCGATTCATTTAATGCCACCAAAATTTGCGATTAAATAAGTTAAAGATAGCTATTTTAAAAAATGATGACTTTTGGCATACAGGTCACCGCCCTCTGAATACTAGACCTGAGCTCATAAATGGCATATAAACAAGTGACATATAAATGGCGGCTATCATAGGTGGCTTTTTTTCAACGCATGAAATCCAATAAATTTGGAGACCAGTATTTCATAAAAGATCTATTTGAATCGCTTAATATCCGAAAAAAGAGGAAAAAACTTAAAAAATGATTTGTACCAAAATTCAAGGGACCGCACACACGCTGCAAAAAATCCGGAATATTTTGTGTCAGCCCTCAGGGCAGTCGGATTAAGCCATTGATTCCTGATTTATTCCTTTTATGTGAAGACAACAATTTCTTAAAAAAGTACAACACAAGAAATATAAACTTATTTTTTAATTAAATATGTATAAAAAAATATATTAAGATTATTCAATTTATAATGTACTAGAGAAATCTTTTAAAATATTGAATATATATTACAGTACAAAATGTCAACGCCTGTAAACGTTGCACATAAAAGCTGAAAAATGTGTTTCCAAATATGATATTTAATCTCTCGCGAACGATAAATTTGTTTTCTACATATTAATCTATTCTGCCAAAAATCAATTTTTCTTTTCTTCATCGCAAATCTATTCGACTCAGAAAAAAAAATCTCATTTATTTCATATCTAATCCCCTACGTTATAATCTGTTTGAACGAATATGATTAATTAACAGACTAAACAAATCAGGAAATAAATCTAGCTGAGTAACACCGATCATTAATATCTAATTATCTATATCTGAGTGGAGTCTATTTTTTCACGCTTCTTATTTAAAATTTAAATGATCCTTATACAACCTTCTGATAGATGGAAATACTCTTTTGTAAAATAATTCATTCATGTATAACAGAGTCCCAAGTGAAATTTCTTAAATATAATTTCTCATATTTATTTTTTGTGTATAATTTCATAAAATAGAAATCGCTCTGATTAAATCTTTATTCAATTGACTATTATATATCGGTTTATGTAACGAAATTTACTTTAATATCTTTTTCTTTGGTTTTCCGGAAGCATTTTGATTTTACAAAAAAAAAAAAAAAAAATGAAAACAAAGGAAAAATAGATTAAAGAAAAATATCTGTCAAATATTCAATTTTTCATTGAAATAGATTAATGAAAAATGTTCAAGAAAGAAATTCTTGATTTATTTTATTCTACTATGACATAAAAATAATGAATTAATTGCCTATAGAAACGTTATTCTACGTAAACGTTATTATAGAACGAATTCTGCAGTGCGTAATATGTAGAAATCTTTCTTAACCCTTTCAAGGGCGGTGGTATGTTTATGAAACCACTTAATTTTAATTCGCTAATGTAACAATGGCACAACAATTTTAGGTGTAAAATTTTCCGTTTATCATGAATGTGAAATAGAGAATTTTCTATTTATAAATAAATTTGTTCATAAATTCCGGTGCCATTCATTCATTTCAACATTTTAGCAATGGGAGTGCTTTGCCCCTTAAATGGTTAATCAATGTTAGTAAATAATAATTATTTAATAATCAGAAATTTTACTTAATAAATAAATTTAGTACACGGTACATATTTTGAAATTTTAATATTTAGGTTATTTGGGGTAACTGGACCCATGAGGGAACTGGGCCATAGGTTATTTTATAAAAAACTGTTGGTGTTTTCTAAGTTTTAGCTTTTGTGAACAATGCACCTTAATCTCTACTTCCTAAAACAACGTGTGTCAACTCAATCATAACTCTCACTTTGCTGTGATAGGTTGTCAAAAATTTACGTTTCTTTTTTTTTTAAACAACGTCAATAACCCCATAAATTTTTCAAGAATGAGGTAACTGGGACATGTATCCAGGGTAACTGGACCATGCTGGATCCAGTGACCCCAATAGTTATAAATAATTTTTTTGAGTTTCTCTTACTACGCGAAGTAAATTTCTCCATTGTTTTTTGCTCACCATACAGAAAATTGTAGAATACCATATTAAAATTACGTAATAATTTTTTTTAAAAAAAGCACATTGGGTGGTATCAAGGCATCGCTTAATTTTAATTCCTAATTGCCACATTGGCACCGGAATTTATAATGAAAATTTCAACTTTATTAAGTACGCGAAAATATACTTCTACTTGTTTTAAAATAGATTCTCTTGTAAATATTGGTGTTAAACTTATTGGCATTAAATTGTTTCAACATTTTACGAATGCAATTACCTTCCCCCTGAAAGAGAGATAGCCAAACCTAGAAATTGTACGATACAATACAGATAAAGCACTTTCCTTAAAATACCCATGTGACTTTTATACTTATTACCTATACTAAAGTACATAAGTTCTTACTTAATTTTTATGTTTTTGGTATAAATAAATCTAATACTTTCACTTTTATTGCTTTTTTTAGATACATTGACAGTAAAGATTTCCCTCTTTATTGACGCTCTTTATTGACAAGTAATTTACATGATCTGCCTGGTTTAAATTTCTTTTAAGTTGTTTATACTTTTTCAAACAGGACCTGATATCCGATATAAAAAATAAAAGCGTGTGGAACGTAGACCTCCCTGGTCCACTTACCACATATTTACGGAGCAACTGGACCCATGAGGAAAGAAAGATGAAATATGTATATTTTTATATTTTTAAATATTAAACTGTAATTTTGAGCATTTCTGTCTGATAGAGAGAACCTAATTGAACACATTTACAGAAGTTCGGACTAAAATGAACATAAGCTTTTTGAAGCTGAATTGTCAGAAGTTCATGCAGTGTTGCCAGATGGGCTACTTTTTTAAAATTCTGATTTCTTGATTGGCACCACTTTTTTGAGATGGTAAAATGCGCCTTATTTAATGACACATTAATTAAGGCGAAAATAAAGGTAATTTTTCCGTTTCACAAAAGTATTGGTAATCCAGAAATCTGAATTTTAAAAAAGTAGCCCACTGGCAAGGCTGAGTTCATGAGTCACATTGTAAAATCATGGCCCAGTTGCCCCAACTAACCTCAACACTTTCATTCTCAAAATAATTCTGTTGGTGAAACAAGGCAGCAGCGGCCGACAGTTTTTATTTTCTATTCCCTCCACTATTTAAAAAAATACATTTTGATGCATATTTCTCTTGCGAATGTTGTCAAAATGTATGTCAAAGTCTTTGGTTTTGAATAAGTGATGCGAAATTGAAAAGAAATAGTCGCCTGTGGCAAACTATGGTGAAATGGGGATTGATTTGAACAGAAATTTAGAAACGAGTTTCTAATTAAATATATACTCACTTTTCCCCACTTCCTTATAAAAGCAAAAAAAAAAAAAAAAAAAAAAAAAAAAAAAAAAAAGAAAATATTCTGTGTGTCTCTTAGGAGATTCAAATTGAATTTCAGTGGTCACATTTATGATCTCCGTCATTGAAAAGGTTAGGAGAGTGAATTATTAATAAGAGGAAAGAGTATTTTGTATACGTCTGTACGTTCCTTACTTTTAATACTAGAACGCCAGGAAATTTTAATGAAGTTACATAAAATATTTCATTCCAGAATTTTTATTTAAAATTAATAAACTGATTTATTTAACGCATTTCTACATCGCTTAAATTTAACTTATTTTATGAAAAAAATTCTGGCTCCAATGGACATTTAATCATGTAGTCCAAGAGCTGTTAAACATTTTAGGGAAGGTATTTGAGGCACCCTGAAAATTTGTGCAACACTTCTTTGTAATGGCTGAATACAAAATCGAATGTCTGGCTGAAGGATCGTGGACCAAAAACTGTGCCAGACACGTGTCAAGTGCCATTTTTTGACTACCCAAAAAAGGTATTTGAGGCACGCTGAGATTGAGACAGAATAATATTTATACTTAGAAAAAAATATTTTGAAAATGACAGACACTTTAGTCGGCACAAAATCTGTGCCAGACACGTGTCAAATGCCATTTTGCACTTGACACGTGACACATGGCACTTGACACGTGTCTGGCACAGTTTTTGTGCCGACTAAAGTGTCTGTCATTTTCAAAATATTTTTTTCTAAGCATAAATATTATTCTGCCTCAATCTCAGCGTTCCTTAAATACCTTTTTTGGTAGTCAAAAAATGGCACTTGACACGTGTCTGGCACAATTTTTGGGCCGACTAAAGTGTCTGTCGTTTTCAAAATATTTTTTTCTGAGTATAAATATTATTCTGTCTCAATCTCAGCGTGCCTCAAATACCTTTTTCGGGTAGTCAAAAAATGGTACTTGACACATGTCTGGCACAGTTTTTGGGCCACGATCCTTCAGCCAGGTATTCGATTTTGTATTCAGGCATTACAAAAGAAGTGTTGCACAAATTTTCAGGGTGCCTCAAATACCTACTCAAAAATGTTCAACAGCTCTCCTACTAATGTGGTCGGAGTCGAATTGACTTCTTCAGGGCGTTTTAGTGTTAATTGTCACACTTTTCTATTAGTAATTCGCGTTTTATTAAATCGTTAAAATATCATAATATTCTAAGATTTTTTTTCAACGAGCGTCTTGTAAACTTTCAAATGTTCCTGAGAAATCTTTCCAAATTGTAATTTTTGTCCAATTTCTTCCATAAAAAACTATGATATCATAATGTGAAACTTTCTTTATTAAAATACTCGTGTCAACACTAAATGACCCCATACGGGCCACTCGTCGCAATGATGTTGAAATAGAAGACTTTTTTTTGTTCTTAAAAAGTGGTAATCAGAAGGACTGTGATGAGAACTGACTATGAAATTTTTTAGGATATTATTAATGTTATAATATTACAATTTTTACACAATATGTATGTCACGCTTTGTCAAATATACCAAGTATCGAGAACTTTAAGGATGCAATCTTGAGTCTTCAGCTTTCCCTTTAAATTTAGTGTTTCACTAATTAATTTTAACAAACGTTTTATGTTTGTGTTTAATGTTAAAAATTTATAGAATACTTAATGTTTTTAATAAAAAAATATTTAATTAGAAAAAATCAATCAGAAGTTCATCATTTTAAAAAGTAACCAAATGTCAGAAGTGTGATTGCACTGGATATTTTCTACTGGCATATAGATAGATGCTTAACTCTTTGTGGCTCAGTGTTCCATTACATGGAAGAGCCAACTTGATTCCCAAAGGCCACAATGACTCAGTAATTCTGGTATATTTTCCGTTTATTATGTATGGGAAAATAGCTTTTTCTTATTTTCAAATAAATTTGTACTTAATTCTGGTGCCATTCATTCATTTCAATATTTTCGTAATGGAAGGGCTCTGCACCGTAAAGGGTTAAAAAGCATATTGACCTCTTAACGGTCGCATTAAATTACAGTTTAAATTTGAAATTGCTCATTGGCACTACTATTTGAAACAGAAATATTTGCCTTATTTAATGATACCATAATAAATCCAATTACACTAATTTATGAAACTGGTGCGAATCAAACAATATGAATAAAAGACACAACCCGTGAATATCACGGGAGCTAGAATTAACCCCTTAACAGTGTGGCCCGAACTGGATTCGGGCAAGAACACTTTGCTTGCTCCGTTATTAAAAGCATTTTGATACCACTAATTTGTAACTGTAAATTTATCTTTATTGATTGTCAGATATTTTTCGATTAAGTAAGGTAAATATTTTAGTATGGAAAAAGTGGTGTCCGCCCCATTTTTAATTTTTTTTGTAAGAAAACAAATGTCACTGTTAAGGGGATAAGGTGTTAAAAACACAGTATATGAGCATACACACTTTTAACACTTTGAGGAGCAAAGCTCTTCTGTAACTAAAATATTAGAATTATGGAATGTCATCGGGATTTACGAGCAATTTTAACACGTTCACGACGGCGCGGTGGGTCACTTTCGACTGTCTCAGAGATGGCAAGTCTCCGGCCTTTTGGATACCAGTATTTTAATAAAGAAAATGTTGTTTTATTTAATTAGAGCAATTGGGCAATTTAAAGGAACAACATTTTCTCTAAAATAATAGTGAGGTACAAAAAGCGGGAGACTTGACAACTCTGAGACAGTCGAGTGTGACCCACCGCGCCGGCGTCAACGTGTTAAATGAAAGTAAGTAAAAGCTTCTCTTCAAGTGCAATGTACGAGGGAAAGTCAGTAAGTAGGTCACAAAAGCCAATACAAAGGGGAAGGAAAGATACATACTTAAAAGGCATGTTTATATCTACATACTCGTCATTTACATTAATACGTTTGTCCCAGCTCTTTATGAGTTTTCTAATACTTGCTACATAGGAGTCTTTGGACTGCACTCTCAGACATCTGTGTACCTCACATTAAACGTCTGTATCAGTCGGTTGTAGTCTAAACCATGCGAACACTCTTTTGTAGTTGCTAATGCTGCCTATTGTTGTTCGCCTATCAGCCCTAATCATTTCCTCAACCTTCCGCACTGTTTCTCCTGTCGCAGTCTCAACAGGACGGCCACTTCGTTCTCCGTCAACAACTTTTGAACACCCCTGCTCATCTTGTAGAACTGTTGTCCCATAAATTCGAAATTGACACCTTAGAGTTTGGCAGTGCTGCCAGCTATTGGCATACTTGGAAACAATTTACTAGTAATTTCCGACCTCTCTTATCGGTTTGTGGCCTACTTACTGACATTCTCTCGTAAAAAGCGAAATTTAATTTCAAAATTCTGGTGTTTATGTTGCATATGGAAATTAAAATTAAGTGGTATATATAATATACCATCGCCCTTCAAAGGGTTAACCTTCTAATGACCATAGTGGCATTTATGCTACAATAAGGGTTCCCGATTTAGTGGATTTTGTTTTTATTCCGATATTCCATTATAACACTAGAAATTTAAAATAGAATGTTTTCCTGTATTTAAGAACAGACATTTCGTTATTAAATAAACCGAAATTTTCTTTTTAGATTTTCTGGCATGAATTCCGATTCTCTGAATTACGGAATTGTGGAACGCATTCTACAATGGTCATCTGAGGCAGGGTTACCAAATCTGGCGAATTTTTTATTTAGGGGTATTGAATTCACACTAGAAAATTTTCAATAGAAATTTTATTTTATTTTATTTATGGAATGATTATAAAAATAAAAGTAACAGCAAAAATTACTAGTAAAACTTGCTGATGAGAATTCGGAATGCCTAAATAAAAAATCAGTCAGATGCGGCAACACTGACTATGAATTCGACCCCAAATTTGAGATGAATATTAGGTTGAATACCCGTATTTACACAGTTTTGAACCAGAAAAAATATTTAATGAAATGTATTTTGTATTTATGGGGTTATTACCGTACCTTATTTTCTTTATTACCTTATTTCTTTATTTACCTTATTTTCTTTATTAAAATTTCTAACTTTATTTGAGTTAAAAAGAACCAGGATTAGCCGCTGCCATCTAAATACTCAAGGGCAGAGGACACGAGTTGTGATGTCATCACTAATCGAAGAGCGTCTCACTAGTGTTGGAATTCACGCAGGAAAATTTTGAATAGCAATTTTCTTTTATTTCATTTATGGAATATCTATCATATTATACAAGAATAATAACTACTTAAACTTACTGGTGAGAATTCGGAATCCTTAAATAAAAGTTCAGCCAGATGCGAAATGCCACAATGTTGCTCCATCTGGCTGATTTTTTATTGGGGGATTCCAAATTCTCACCAGTATGTTTAAATATTTATTATTGTTTTATAAGATGATAGATATTCCACAAACAAAATAAAATAAAATTTCTATTTAAACTTTTACGGTGTGAATTCCAACACTAGTGAGAAGAAGGTCGATTAGTGATGACGTCACAACTCGTGTCCTCTGGCCTTGAGTGTTTCGATGGCAGCGGATTAGCACCTATATATGTGGTTCACATTTCATGCAAAATGTCATAAAATAACTTCCCCTAATCAAAAAATGATGTGTAAGTTCGATAAATTTTCTCAAGTTTAGCCCTTTCAAGGTCAGTGTCTCATTTTTGAACCACCTAATTTTAAAAACTAAATGGCGCATTTCCACCAGAATTTTGAAATGAAAACTTTCCTTTTATTAAGATAATACAGAAAAGCTTTTAATTATTTAAAAATAAATCTGATATGTAAATCCTGGTGTCAGTTAAACATTTTCGCGTTTTACGAATGGAAGGACCTTTCTCCTGAAAGGGTTAAATTTATAGCTTGCACAGGGCTCCCATTCTGTCCGTTTTTTTTACCCCTGTTTTTTTCTAAGAAAAATCTTGTTTATGATTTTCGTCGAAACAACCTCGGAAGGCGTTTTCGATGATGCTATTTTACATAAAGCCTACCACTGATTTGTGCCTGAAAACTACTGGTTTCCAAAAAATGGACCAGTGAAAGCCCTGCTTACAGTCTTTAGTAAATATTTGCAAGACGCACGAATGTAGAAACATTAGCCCTTAAATCCGCGATTTTTTATTTTGTTTCGAAAAAGTTATATATGATACTCTGAAAGGTTTATAATACAGGAAAAATAATGAAAAAAATCAGAGATATATTTTTCGTGTAATACGTCAATCTTTTCTTCTGTTGTACATCTGCAGTATAAGTAAAAACTACTGTCGTGTGGCTGTTTTACGCTAAAATAATGCAAAATAGTAATACTTTAATAAGTATGTCTCCAAATACCTTATTTTATATAATTCTTTATTTTATAAAACTTGACCTTTAACTCTTTAATTCTCATAATAGAATACGTTCTAGAAATTACGTAGTTCAGAGAATCTGACTTAACACCAGAAAGTTTCAATGGTTAATTTCGCTTTATTTAAGTACAGAATGGCTGTTTTTTCATTAGAGCAAATATTGCTATCTTAATTTTCTAATGTTAATTAGTTATATGCACTAAAGGGTTAAATGCCAGCAGTAATCACAAATATTTTGACAAATGGATCTGGATTGCCACATTTGGCCTTTTTTAAAATTTTTAAATTTTACATTTACGCCCGAAATTCTAAATGTTTTTTTTTTCGTTAATTAATAACAGACGTTTTGTGATTTTTTTAGTAAATATTCTTCTTTCAGAATCTCTTATGTGAATTCGAAATTTTTAAATTGAAAGCGGAGGCGAAACTGGCGACTCAGAAATGGATTGTTAATATTTACCTGCTAGTTTTTTTTTCTTTCTTTCTTTTTCTTTTTTTTTTATTTGTGTGTGTGTATGAACTGAATAACTTTCGAAAAGCAAACCTTTCTCGTTGCAAATACAACATTTTACATTTGCACCAGCTTCAATTTTTCAGATGGTAACACCAACATAAGACAATTTTTGTATTCCTGAGATAAATTTTATTCGGATAGGTATTTAGTTTCTATTTATTAGTTAAAACATTATTGAGTTTTAATATTTTACAATTTGAGAATGCTAATGTTATATTTCCGTGATACATTTTAATTCGTATCTGTTCAAAAATATCATCAGATTTTAAATTTTTTATTTGAGTTCGATACATTGATTGGATACAAACATGTTCCAGAAATTCTTTTTTTTTTTTTCAAAAGCCTAGTTATAATTATAGATGTTTAAAAAAATTATATTAAAAAATTATGAAATATGACCAATATAATTTTTTACATATAAATGAATGAGCATCGTTGAAAACATAGGCGTTTATGTTTACGGTACATTATCAATTTTCAGGATACAGCAAATTTGTACTTTTCCAAGGTCTAAAGTAAAACCGTTTTATATTAACCCATGAAACTATGAACAAAGTGCGGTGTTAACCCCTTCAAGAACGGTGATTCATTTTTATCCACCTAATTTTAATCCCTAAATGACACATTCGCGCCAGAATATTGGAATGAAAATTTTCCGTTTATTAAGTACGTAAACAAACGCTTTTGCTTATTTTGTAATAAATTTGTTGTTAAATTATGGTGTCATTCACTCATTTCAGCATTTTACTAATAGAAGTACCTTGCCCCTGAAAGTATTAAGTTATTTATGACGACCCGATTATATACACAATGGATATGGGTCCGAGGGGGTCTTTGTAAAGGAACCTAACCCGTATTTACGCAAGGTTACCCAAGATTTGAAGAAAACCACGGGAAACTTCGAACGATTATGCCGACGGGCGCGGTTGGGCTCTAACCCACCACTATTAACCACTTCAAGGGCTGTGGTTCATTTTTGGACGACCTAATTTTAATTGCCAAATGCCACATTTTCACCAGAATATTGTAAGGAAAAATTTCCTTTTATTAAGTACGTGAACAAAAGCTTTTGCTTATTTTTAAATAAATTTGTTTTTGAATTCCGGTGTCAGTCACTCATTTCATCACTTTGCAAATAGAAGTACCTTGCCCCTGAAAGGGTTAAGAAGAAGTCGAACATTGCAAACCTTGTCGATAATATTAGATAAAATGCGTTCTCAAAAGCGACTTCAGGTTATCTTGATAGTTAATAATGTGATGCTCTGTGTAATTTGGTATTTTCAATATTTATGAAGGAACAATTATTAACTTTTATTTAAAACCATTATAAAAGAGATAAAAAAATTTAAATGAATGTTTCAGCAACATGTAGTACGTTAGTGATTGCTACCAACTGTTACGGTTTTTGCACCATAAAATTTTAATAGAAATATTTGCCTTATTTAACCCCTTGATAGGCACCGGCATATTACTTATACCACATAATTTTAATTCCGAAAGGCCCCTTTGGCATCCGAATTTAGAAATTAAATTTTGTTTTTTATAATGTGTGCGAAGAAAAGCTTTTACTTACTTTCAAATAAATTTATTCATAAATACCGGTGTCATTCAATCAAATTAACATTTTAACAAGAGTTTAAACATTTTAATAAGAGTTTTAACATTTTAACAACTGCTTTGCACCTGAAATTGTTAAAAAAGAGATAGCTTCGATTAAAAAAGGGAAAATGTACTATTAAATTTTTGTTTTACCAAAAAGGATAAGTGTTAGCAGCTGCGCCTTAGTTTTAAAAATTTTTAATATGTTTAAATAAAAAAGTAATAAGATAAATAATGGAGCGCTTGATAAAGTAAATAAACTATATTTATGAAACAAAAACTGACTCATTTCATCCAAACCCAAAAACTGCAAATTTCATACATTAAAAATATATCTTTCACGTTTGAAGTTTAACCCTTTAACGGTCGCATTAAATTACGGTTTAAAAATTCAAATTGCTTATCGGCAGCACATTTTTTAATAAGTAATAATCACCCTTTTTAATGACTGGTAAAATGATGTTACAATAAAGCCAATTACACTATTTTATAAAACTTGTGGGAATCAAACAATTTGAATAAAAGACATGGCCCATGAATATCAAGAGTGCGACAATGAAGGGGTTAAATGATAATTTTAGAATTTCGTGACATTTAAAAATTATTATGAAAGTACTGATATACGATTTGTTACCAATTGTTTGTTGTTGTTTGTTGAATAAAACCCAGGTACGTACAGGCACTACTATTATTAATTAGAAAACTGCAATTTAATATAAGACATGGAATTAGCAATCGCCTCGTTAAATCTAAGAATTCGTAATATTTTATGCGATTAAATAAAACTACAATGTCTATACAAATTTGTGGTGAGCATCTGTGCACTTTGAATTTACTCTGACTAATTTTTATTAAATTGAATAAAATACACATTCCTTGCAATTTTGAAGTAGTAAAAAACCAATAATCCATATTAGAAATATTTTATTTAGTATTTAAATCGCAGAATAAGTAAAATTATATATAGATAAAATTATACTCTCATTTAAATTTACCTCATTTTAATCTCAGAATTTGTAATAATTTCATCCATTAAATAAATGAAAACATTTTATCAAAAATTGTGATAGAACTCTACGCACCCAGTAAAATATAATTTTTTTAATAATATACAGTGCAAGATCGTTGGATGTACCCCAGAACCCATTTATATATTAAGAAAGCATACATATATATATTATTTCATCAAGTATGAAACAGATTACCAACGGGTCTATCTTCCATCAGTAAATTTTAATAGAAATTTTCATCTTATAAAACGTCATATCCATAAAAAATTACTGTCATGGAAAACGCTAAAATTTCTATTAATTATTACTGGTTGAAGTTTGCCCCGTTCTTAATCTGAGTAATTTTTCTCCTTATTTAACCCCTTCGAGAGCGGTGGTTCAATTTTGGACTGCTTCATTTTATTTCCTAAATGCCACATATGCACTAGAATATTGGAATGAAAAAATTCTTTTTATTATGTACGTGCATAAAAGCTTTTTTTTTTTTTTTTTTTTTTTTTTTTTTTTTTTTTTTTTTTTTTTTTTGTAAATTATGGTATCAGTCACTCGTTGCAGCATTTTAGGAATAAAAGTATCTTGCTACTGAAAGGGTTAACGACAGACTTCTGTGGTTGCATAAGGCAAATATTTTTATTTAAAGTGGTAGTTCAGATTAGAATTTTCTATTAAAAGTTAAAATTTGACTGATATATACCTGTCTGCTGAGTGTAGTTTTAAACTAATTATGAATACAACGTGCATATTATTTTCAGTCTCAGGCCAAACTTTTATGCTTTTTTATTAATTCTTTTAGTAACAATATCTATTTTATTAGAGGTTACGTAATTTTCTTTTCGAAGTAGTAAATACTGTCAATCATCTTTTTAAATAAGCTTCCTTATAATAAAATGAAATGATTGGTACGTGAGATAATTCTCTTTATAAAAACATTTCTACAAAAATATTTTCTGATCTGCGTTTGTAAATTACACTCCTTTTTAAATTAATAAAGTATGTCTCCACCTACCCAAATATCTGTATAACAATTTTTATTCAAATACGGAATATATGTTACATAAGAAAACAAAAGTTTCTATACATAAATTCCTGTATTATGGTATTTTTTAAGTAATGAAGCGGCTAAGTCGGCAACACTGCACATGTAATTATGGATGGGAATTAGCGGGTAATGAGGAAAGTTCGTACGGTTTTTGAGAGCAGTTCCATTTGTCGCATAGGTGTGGTCAAACTGATTCTGATGACATAATATCTGCACATTCCACTGAAGCCTCATTCAGTCGAGAGTTAGCGCATCACACGTTTCTCTATCAGTCTTGTAGGTAGTGCAATCTGTGAAAGAACATGTCGTTGGAAAAATAGATTTTAAGGCCTGTTTTGCTCTACGAGTTTAAATTATTAATCAAATCTACAGATGCCGCTAAAAGAATATGTTCCACGTTTGGAAGAATTTCGGTGAAAGAACGTTCCGCTCAAAAGTGGCTCAAATTATTTTCGTCTGTAGACTAGAGCCTCGAACACAAGCTCTTTGTTGATCTTCCATCACCATATACAAAAGTCCAGCTGGAGGAGAATATAGAGCAGAATCTTCATCAACCATGCCAGGAGCTTGCATACAGGTTTGAACTATACGATGAAACCTTCCGATCACATCTGCATAACCTTAACCCTCCGTCTACCAGACGGGTCCATTGGACCCGACAGGTACATACAAAATATTCATTCAAACCAGAAATTTCTTTAAAATAAACTAAGTATATAAACCAGACAAAAATAAGGTAAATAAATAAGTTAAATAGTTTTAAATAAAAATTCTGGTGTAGAACGTTTTATTAAAACTTGAATAAAATTCCCGGTAGATCTAGGGTTAAGATGACGTAGAAACACAGCAAGTGTGTTCTTCATGTTCTGTCCGAAGGAAACAAATTCCGAAGGTTAAACACCTGCTTGCCACTGCTATCACGCCATAACATAGCCAATTGCCTTGATCAAATATTGACATAGAACGAAAAATGGGCCATGTGATAATTGGAAGGGAAAACAACATCAGTAGACTTTGTTACCGTCTCATTCGCTGCCAAACCAGACATTCATAAAACAAGATGATAATGCTAACTTTTTGGTGGCCCAGCGCTGGTACATTTCACTATGAATCTTAGAAAGCGGGAAAACCATCACAGCCGACGTCTACTCGTCACACTTGTAAAAGGTTTCAACTGCTGTGCTCCAAAAGCAGCCAGCGCTGTGTGATGTTCGTGCACGCCCTCTCGCCTCTAGAAGCACCCTCTTTTGTCGAAAGAGGTGAAACAGATCAGAATCTGATCTAGCTTTAACTAAAAAGGTGATCTAAAATATGCTGTCAACGACCGTGGCCACTTCCGGCCGTAAGGAAACAAAACGGAACCCAGATAAGGGATGGGATAATTATAAGTGTTATTCTATGTGCTAGTGTATGTCAATCGTGATGTGCTCCGTGTTTTAATAAACATGTCATGTTGAAGAAATTGTCCGAGCATTGAGAGAAAAGCATACACGCGACCATCCAGTCGTTCTTACAATGGTGCCAGATAAAACGTGGGATTTGGCCAATAAGTGAAATTGACGTACATTGTGGATAAGTTATCGGATTATCCTTTGACGGAGGTAAGGAAATTTTTATTATTTGAAATATGGCTGACATAATCTCAAAATTACAAAAAGCTCGATAACGTCTATAATTAAAAAAAAAATTGAAGATAATTATGTGTCCGACACGCCAGACTTAGATGATCTCGAAGAAAACGTGGCGATGTTAGAACAAAAATCCAGTGATTTAAAACAAGAGGACAGCGAAATTTTAGCGTTAATCGATGATTTATCTGAAGTGGAAAAGGATGCGAAAGCATCATCTGAATATCATGAAAAAATAATAAAGTTCAGAGTAAATAAGAAACTAAAACAGAAGGATAAAAAAGGAATCCCCCCTGTATGTCCCGCAAATAATAGGTGCGTAGAATTTTCAAACACAGTAAAATTACCGACACTTAAAATTGAGCAATATTATGGAGATATTAACACTAGAACCGCGGAGCGGGTCAATTTGAACCAAATCGATGTTTAATTTGTCACTGCACCAAAAAAAAATAAATATTTCAGTTTCTGACTTTTAATATTTTAAGGTAAGCTACAACTTAACAAGTTTGAAAACGCATAACATAAATAAATTTGCAATTATAACCGTTTATACCAGGGGTGGCCAACATAGATAGAACCTGATACCACTAAAATTTTACAGAAAAATTCGACTTCTTGAATCGCAGAGATTCGATGATTAAATAAGGCAATGATTACTGTAAAATTTTAGTGGTGTGGCGCGTGCCACAGTTGGCCACCCCTAGTTTATACCTAGAACCGCGAAGCGGGTCAAATTGACCTGCTACTTGGTTTTTCGCATAAATAGCGAAAGAGCGATGCTTTTTCTCAGAAGTAACGACATATATACTCGGTGTAAAAAAGGGGTCGAATGCAATGGAAAATTACAACAGATTTTTAGAAGGATTCCTGATATTGTTTTTATTTTGAAATTATTGTAAGTATGGATAAGATGCCATGACTTCGTAATATTACAGTGTATAGAGACAAATTTCGTGAAATAATGCGATTCTTATGCTTTGATATAAAATCATCCCGATCAAGTCATCTCAAGACAGACACATTTCTGCTGAGTTCGGATATCTAGAATCGTTTGATTGAAAATTAAAAAACTATCTATACACTAGATCCTATGAGGCATTCAACGGCTTTGAAATCCAAAAACAATAACCTTTTAGAAAATGTAAAACTCTCAAGAAGAGAAATACCGGACTCTGTAAAAATGTGGATTATTGGAATTTTATTCGACTAATATACTAACCCATAAAGGCTTGAGTCAACATGTTTACCGTGGGGAAAATGATAAACATGTTTTGCTGCTCAGCAGTTTACATCCAAATGTTGAAGTATTAGATAATTCTAAACAACTACATGATACAGCTGCTTACTGCAACACAACTACCTTCGGTGTAGATATGAATGACCAGGTGAGCTGGAAGTATACTGTGAAGTCTGATTCACATAGATGGCCAGTGGATGTATTTTATAATATTTTGGATTTTGCTGCTATTAGTATTTAGGTTTTATACAAAGCCGTAACTAGAAATTCTATTAAGACTTAGTTCAAGAATTCCGAGAAAAGTATGTTCTCTCTCGCGAAAAATGTGTCATTTTCGTGCAAAGCAACCACTAAAAACGATAGAAAACCACAAACTAAACGTGAACGAGTCCTATGTCTCACTTCAAAATGCGAAAATAAAACTCAAGGTATTAGTTCAAAATGTAATGCACCCGTTTGTGGTAAACTTACAAAACTTATTACCAAGTTTTGCATGCAATGAATACTATAAATTGTGTTAAAAAACTCTCTAGAACTAGTAAGGAACTGGTATATTTTTTATATATCTTTAAAATATTCTTAGAAATTATGTCTAAACTTATTTGAATGAGATAATCTATTTTTTGTTAAAGTTATGAAGTTTAGATTTATTGTTGTTTCAAATATAGTTATTATAGCTAAGGAAGTGCAACATGGAATACTATAATTTTCTAAAATGTTAAGTAATTTCTGCTTATTTATATATAAAATCAATGTAAATGTATAGAAATATTTATCATTATATGAAACTATAAATGTTTAGTTAACTTAGTTGTAAAGGGCAACCGGATGCTCGCGCGTGAGATTTTTGAAAGGATTGGCCAATGATCTAAACATCACAAACGTTTATTACAACACGGAGGACATCACGATGCACAACACTAACACATATAAATAACAATTGTAGCTGTCGCATTCCTCATGGGCTTTCGTTCGTTACTTTACGACCGTGAGTGTCCGCGGCCGTTCACAGGTTTTTCTTAACTTACCTTCCTAGGTGAAGCTGTCCCAGGTTCTGCCTGATTCTCATCTTTTTGGCCACAGATGGCGCTTCTATAGGTGAGAGGGCGTGTACAAACATCACACCTCCCCCATTCAAAGTTTTGATTTAGTCTTTAAAGACTAATCAAAATCTAATGGAATCTCTATAAACATTTTAGTATACACACTATTAATAAAAATCAAAATTAAAATACTTACTTAACATAAGGATAAATAAAAAGGATAACTAAGATACTATGCAATACAAGATTATGATACTAGTATTGATGCGTTAAAGTTCTAGAATAAATATTTTAAAGTTCAAATAATATTGTTCAATCAATTAATATCCACAAAAATCATATTCAGAAAAGTCTTGGAGGTAACATATAATCACAAACAAAATAAATCAAAAGTTTATCGTGAGTTTTTTTTTAAAGGCAAAGTTTCTTTCATTTAAGTCCAATGTGAGGCATATAGCCTACTTAATGAGTCCGCATTAGTGTGGAGATTTCCACGTCGATAGGTTATGTGGGCTTTAAATCGCAGCAATGCCAGAGCCCACCTTTGAAGGCGCGCACTTTGCGATGCACAATCGGTCAAGAATTTCAAAGGATTGTGGTCACTCACAACAGTCATTTGCGAGCCATATATGTAATGTTCAAATTTTTTAGAGCGAAAATAACCGCGTAGGCTTCCTTCTCTATAGTAGCATAATTTTCTTGGCATTTCGATATTTTTTTTGTTAATGAAAGCAATGGGATGTTCTTGGTCATTTTCATCTTTTTGAGATAGGCAAGTACCTATCGCGTACGATGAAGCATCTGCATGTATGATGAAGGGTTTTGTAAAGTTTGGTGAGTAACAAATAGGCGTTTGGCTGATTGCCTGCTTCAGATCACGGAAAGCTGTTTCACACTGCTCAGTCCAGGTAATTTCATTAGGAGCACGTTTTTTTGTAAGTTCAATCAATGGTCGGGCTATTTCAGAGATTGTCGGGATATAGGACCTATAATAGGACAGAAGGCCTAATAAACTTCTGACATCTTTCTTGGATATCGGCACTTCTAAATTTTGGATGGCTGCTACTTTCTCTGGATCAGGAGCATGTCTGCCTGATCCTACCACATGTCCTAGGAATTTTATCTGGGATCACGCAAAGACACATTTCTGAAAATTTACTGTCAGGTTTGCTTCTTCGAGGGTTGTCAGAACAGCGTCTAGGTGCTTGAGATGGTCAGTCCAGTTATTAGAAAAAACTACCACGTCATCTATGAACGTTTTGGCATATTCTTTATGTTGGACTAAAGTGCGATTCATGGACCTTTGAAACGTGGCAACCGCGTTACGTAGCCCGAACGGCATGACTACGAAGGAATATTGTCCTCGGTGTGTGACGAAAGACGTTAAATGTTTGGAGTCCTCACTTAATCTTATTTGCAAATACCCTTTCAGTAAGTCCAACAGCCTGGTGAATTTCGCTGCAGCGACCTTGTAGAGCAAGTTCGTAGCGTTAGGCATAAGGAATGAGTCGACTTCTGTCTGGGAGTTTAAATATCGATAGTCCACACATAATCTAACTGAGGTGTCTTTTTTGGCTACACATACGATCAGGTGAGCATATTCACTCTCCGAGTGCTCGATTAGTCCTAAACTTAATAATTCTTCGATTTGTCTGTCGACTTCACTTTTGAGTGCCTCTGGGATTCTGTAGGGCTTCTGACGTTTTGGTTGGTTATCAGGTTTTAATTTAATTTTATGTTCTCCTACATTTGCAATTTTAGGGATTCCCGACTGAAGGTTGGAGTGTCTACGTAATATGCTGATCAGTTGCTCCCTCTCATCTTCTGTTAAATGGTCCATTTCTAATTTTTGGTGGAGGTTATTTGGATCGTCTTTACTAATCTGCGGGATGTTTTCGATCTCACCGAAGTCGATATCATCATCATAGTTGACGCCTATGTGTGTTGTCTGAGCTTTTAATTCTCTGATTTTATTTGCGTGTAAATGCTTCATAATATTATCTGGCAATTCTACTAAATAACTATAGGGAGATTTCTTTTCAAGTATCGTAGCTGGTGCTGTCCACCTAGCGTATATTTTGTGATTACTGTCCGGAATTAATACAATAACTTGATCATTCGGTTTAAATTCTTTATGTCCAGCTTTCCTGTTGTGATAATAAGCGTAAGCATGCTGCTGATCCTTGCAAGAAATTCCGGCATGCTCGGCTGCTTTTTCTAACTTTATTTTCAGGTCATTTAAATAGTTGGTAACTGAGCCTAACTGGCCAATTGGTAGAGGTGTTTCGTTGGTCCATGATGACTTTAATATGGAAAGAGGACCAGTTGGACGCCTACCATATAACATTTGGAATGGACTAACGTTCGTCGTAGCATTTGGTACCTCCCTGTATGCCCACAACAAAAAGGGTATGTGTTTATGCCAACTTCCGGCATTTTCTCTTATAACATGGTGTATCATCCCTTTAAGTACCCCATTCCATCGTTCCACCAATCCATTCTACTGTGCGTACACCGGAACGGAAAAACGCGGGACGTCCCTAAACGTTTCATAAATTCTTTCGTGAGGGCCGAAGTGAAGTTTTTACCCTGATCGCTAGCTATTAATTTGGGAATTCCGGTCCGTGAAAATATCTGTAAAAGGGCATCGCATGTAGATCTAGCAAAAAGATTTCGTAAAGAGACCGCTTCCGGCCACCGCGTGCACTGGTCTACTGCGGTTAGTACGTACTTGTACCCTCCACTAGCCAGTTCTATTGGGCCTATTACGTCTATATTTACAATCTGCATTGCCTCGTCAGGACGGGTAACTGCGGTTATTGGTACATTATCAAATTTATTTGCTTTCGCTCGAAGCTGACAGGACAAACATTTGTTGCAAAACTCGCCCACATCTGTCTTAATCCCAGGCCAAAAAAAGAATATTTTAATCTTCCAGTGGTCTTTCGTTTTCTTAAATGTCCACCCCAGGGGCTTGAATGAGCGAGTTCTAGCAACTGCTTTCTACGCGGCTCGGGCAATTGATGTACCGTTTCCCCTAATATTTTCTCACGATGGTATAACAAATCGTCCTGAACAAAATAATCATTACGCTCATTTTTGGCATCTGTCCAACACTGATTTAGTGATGCATCCATCTTTTGTTCCCATTTAAATTTTTCCGTGTCGTTCGTGAAATTTCTGGTATTTTCATTGCCATCGTTATCAATATTCTCGTTTGCATTTCCTATTTTAACCCGCTCGGCCTCCGTAGCAGCGCAAGCTAAATCTAAATCTACCGCGTTGTTTTCTCTCGTACGGGGCAAATTTATAGTACTAAAATCATTTATTGTGGTGTCGCGTTCGTTACTTTCGCTTATTGTGCTTAATTCCTTATGGGCATTTAAAGATAACAGTAAATCATTAATTAAATTATCAACCATTGCGCACGTTATTACTATTTTTGGGAACACCCTGCAATGTACTTTATCTGCTGCTATGATTAATGGAATGTTTATTAACGGTGCTCTTAACTCGTGTCCGAAAGCTGATTTAAGTATAATTTAACCGCATTGTACTTTAAAATGCTCCGGTACACAATCGCTCTTTATAATTGAAATCTGAGTACCGGTGTCAATGACCCCTCGCAAATTTTTTTTTAGCAAGTCTATAAATTGGAGTGGTTCAATTAACTTTCTCTTTTCTCGCACCCGTTCTAAATCAAATACATTCCGCGACAATACTCGGGCTGACAGCGCATTTTCATTCGTATTTTTTTCTGATTTATTACCCTTCCCAACTAAAAAATTACAAATTGACACGTGATGTAATTTAGAACACAGCCTACATTTAGTTTTTTCCGTACAATATTTAATTACGTGTTTCCGCTTTAAACACGCAAAACATCTACCCTCAGCTTTCAATTTATTAATTCTTTTCTGAATTGAATATCTGTCACATTTTTCAGTTAGATGATTATCTGACCTGCAAAACAAACAAACATTCTCTAAAGCAAACACTTCAGCTACGCCAGATGTTTTGTTAATCTGTTTACATTCCGGTAATATTTCTGATAAGTACTTTGGCCTTGAATGATCAGAAGATAAATTTATAATTTGAGTTTGCTTTTCCCTAGCCTCCAAATCATTTCGGATAAATGATAATAATTTATCCACGCCGTAATTATCTTCAGAATTTTTGACACTTTCTCTATTGAACTCAAGCGATAAATTATACGGTAATGCTTTTAAAATTATCGGAGTCAATAATGCATCAAAACTGTCCGCTTCCATTTCTAATGACCTTAGACTACGAATCTGCGTTTGAATAGCGTCATATAATTTACGTAATGACATGACGTCATGCGATTTTGTAACCGGTTTTAAAGTTAACAGCGTATTAATATAACTGGTAATAATTAAATCTTTCCTACCAAATTGTCTTTTAAGTAAGTCGACTTCTTCTATGTAATTTTTATCAGATAACGCAAAACCCGATATAGAAATATACGCACTCCCTCCTAAATAACTGAATAAATAATTCATTTTCTCAATATTTGAGAGGTGTTCATTGTCATGTACCGCTGTTTTAAACGAGTTCCAGAAATTCTGGAAAAGTTTAATATCTCCATAATATTTCTCAATTTTAAGTGTCGGTAGTTTGACCGTGTTAGGAAATTCTACGCACGTATTTGCGGGACATACAGGGGGTGGTTCTTTTGGTTTAAGTTTTTTATTCACTCTGAACTTCCAGAGCGTAATTTTTTCCTGGTACTCTAGAGACGCTTTGGCATCTTTTTCGACTTCAGATAAATCATCAATTAATGATAATATCTCGTTATCTTCTTGCTTCAAATCGCTAGCTTTCTGTTCTAACATCGCCAAATTTTCTTCGAGATCGTAAGTTTGGCGTTTCGGACACAAAATTATCTTCGATTTTTTTTTATTATTGACGTAATAGAACTTTTAGTGACTCCGCGAGCTTTTTTTAATTTTGAGAGCTTGTCTGCCATGTAATGTAATAAAATCTTACCTCCGTAAAAATATAATCCGTTAGGGATAATATAGGGAAAATATAATCCAGTGATAGCGAAATGATAATCCGCACGTTAATATTTCTTATTGGCCAAATCCAAATCCCACAATACTTCTGACGCCAGTGTAAAGGACAACCGGATGGTCACGTGTGAGCTTTCTGAAAGGATTGGCCAATGATCTAAACATCACAAACGTTTATTACAACACGGAGGACATCACGATTCACAACACTAACACATATAAATAACAATTGTAGCTGTCCCATTCCTCATGGGCTTTCGTTCGTTACTTTACGACCGGGAGTCTCCGCGGCCGTTCACAGGTTTTTCTTAGCTTACCTTCCTAGGTGAAGCTGTCCCAGGTTCTGCCTGATTCTCATCTTTTTGGCCACAGATGGCGCTACTATAGGTGAGAGGGCGTGTACAAACATCACATAAGTTAAACATTTTTGCATATTTTTTATATATTTTTCCAACTTGGGTCAAACTGACCCGTTTCGCTGTTCTAGGTATACAGAAAGTCCCGCTGTTCTAGTGTTAAGCTTTTCCAGAATTTCTGGAATTCCTTTAAGACAGCGGTACATGACAATGAACACCTGTAAAATATTGAAAAAATGAATTATTTGTTCAGTTATTTAGGTGGGAGTGCGTATAATTCTATATCGGGTTTTGCGTTATCCGATAAAAATTACATAGAGGCCATAGAGGTACTTAAACAACATTCTGTAGAAAAGATTTAATTATTACCAGTCATATTAATACATTGTTAACTTTAAGATCGGTAACGAAATCGCATGACGTCACGTCATTACGTAAATTATATGACACGATTCAAATGCAAATTCGGAGTCTAAAGTCATTAGAAATGGAATCAGATGCTTTTGACGCACTTTTGACTCCCATAATTTTAAAAGCATTAACATAAAACATATCTTTGGAATTCAGTAAACAAAGTGTCAAAAACTCTGATGAATCCAATTCCGGTGTTGATAAATAATTATCATTTATTCGAAATGAATTGGAAGGGAGAGAAAAACAGACATTAATTATAAATTTATCTTCTGATTATTCAAGGCCAAAGCACTTACCAGGTTTATTACCCGAATTTAGACAAAAGATTCACAAACATCTGGCGTCAATGTATCTCAAGTGTCTGCCAACGAGTATTTGTTTATTTTGCAATGTGATTAATGAGCATTTAACAGAAAATTGTGACAGATATTCAATTCAGGAAAGAATTAATAAATTAAAAGCTGAGGGCGGATGTTTTGCTTGCTTGAAGCGAAAACACCTAATTAAAGATTTTACCGCAAAAGCTAAATGTAGGCTGTGTTTCAAATTACATCACGTGTCGATTTGTAATTATTTAATTGGGAAGGGCGATAAATCAGAAAAAGATAAACATGAAAACGCTCTGTCAGCCATAGTAATGTTTCGAAACGTATTTGATTTAGGACGGTTGCGAAGAAAGGAAAAATTAATTGAACCACTTCTAAGTACAGATTTAGAATTTGAAAATAAAATTTTGCGAGGCGTGATTGGCAGCGGTACTGAAATTTCAATTATAAAGAGTGATTGTGTACCGGAGTATTTTAAGATTACATGCGGGTCAATTATACTTAGATTAGCTTTCGGACACCAGTTAAAAACACCGTTAATAAATATTCCACTAAGCATAGCGGCTGATAAATTACAATGCAGGGTGTTCCCTGCATAGTTCCATGCAATAGTAGTAACATGTGCGATGGTTGATAATTTAATCAATGATCTACAGTTATCTTTAAATGCTCATACGCAATTAAGCACGATAAGCGAATATAACGAAACCGACACCGCAACAAATGATACTGGTACTATAAATTTGCCCCGTAAGAGAGAAAAAAACGCGGTAGATTTAGATTTAGCTTGTGCAGATACCGAGGCCGGACAAATTAAAACAGGTAGTGCAGACGAGAATATTGATATCGATTGTAATAATAATACCGACAATTTCACGAACGACTCGGAAAAATTTAAATGGGAACAGAAGAGCGATGCATCACTAAATCAATGTTGGACAGATGCTAAAAATGAGCGTAATAATTATTTTATTCAGGAATATGTTATATCATCGTGACAAAATATTAGGAGAAACAGTACATCAATTGCTCGTACCCGAGTCGCGTAGAAAGCAGTTACTAGAGCTCGCTCATTCAAGTCCTTGGGGTGGACATGTAAGAAAACGAAAGACCACTCAAAGATTAAAATATCCTTTTTTTGGCCTGGTATTAAGACAGATTTGAACGAGTTCTGCGAAAGATGTTCGTCCTGTCAGCTTCGAGCGAAAGCAAATAAGTTCGATAATGTACCGATAACCCCAGTTACTCGTCCCGATGAGGCGATGCAGATTGTAAAGGTAGACATTATAGGCCCAATAGAACCTGCTATTGGAGGATATAAGTACGTACTGACCGCGGTATACCAGTGCACCAGTTGGACGGAAGCGGTCTGGTTACGAAATCTTTTTGCTAAATCTGCATGCGATGCACTTTTACAGATATTTTTAAGGACTGGAGTTCCCGAATTAATAGCTAGCGACCAGGGCAAAAACTTCACTTCGGCCCTTACAAAGGAATTTATGAAACGTTTAGGGACGTCCCCGCGTTTTTCCGTTCCGGGATACGCACAGACAAACGGATTAGTTGAAAGATGCAATGGAGTCCTTAAAGGAATAATACATCATGTTATAAGAGAAAATGCCGGAAGTTGGCATAAACACATACCCTTTTTTGTGGGCATACAGGGAGGTGCCAAATGCTACAACAGACGTTAGTCCATTCCAGGTGTTATATGGTAGGCGTCCAACTAGTCCTCTTTCCATATTAAAGTCATCATGGACTAATGACACACCTTTACCAATTGGTCAGTTAGATTCAGTTAGCAATTACTTAAATGACCTGAAAATAAAGTTACAAAAAGCAGCTGAGCATGCCGGAATTTCCTGCAAGGATAAGCAGCAAGATTACGCTTATTATCGCAACAGGAGAACTAGACATAAAGAATTTATACCTAATGATCAGGTTATTGTATTAATTCTGGGCAGTAATCACAAAATATACGCTAGGTGGACAGCACCAGCTACGATATTCGAAAATAAATCCCCTATAGTTATTTAGTACAATTGCCAGATAATAGTATAAAGCATTTTCACGCGAATAAAATCAGAGAATTAAAAGCGCAGACAACACACATAGGCGTCATCTATGATGATGATATCGATTTTGGTGAGATTGAAAACGTCTCGCAGATTATTAAAAACTATCCGAGTAATTTCCACCAAAAGTTACACCTAGACCATTTAACTGATAATGAGAGGGAACAACTAATTAACATATTACGTAGACACTCCAATCTTCAGTCGGGAATCCCAAAAATTGCAAATGTAGGAGGACATCGAATTAAATTAAAACCTGACAAGAAACCAAAACGTAAGAAGCCCTACAGAATCCCAGAGGCTCTTAAAAGTGAAGTCGACAGACAAATTGAAGAATTATTAAGTTTAGGACTAATCGAGTACTCGGAGAGTGAATCAGCTCACCCTATAGTATGTGTAGCCAAAAAAGACTCCTCAGTCAGATGATGCGTTGATTAACGATATTTAAACACACAGACAGAAGTCGACTCATTCCCTATGCCTACCGCTACGGACTTGCTCTACATAGTCTCTCCAGCGAAATTCATTAGCCTGTTGGACCTACTGAAATGATACTGACAGATAAGGTTAAGTGAAGGCTAAAAATATTATGGTCTTTTGCCACACACCGAGAACAGTATTCCTTCGTAGTCATGCCATTCGGACTACGTAACGCGACAGCCACTTTTCAAAGTTCCATGAATCGCACTTTAGTCCAACATAAAGAATATGCCGAAACACACATAGATGACGTGGCAGTTTTTTCCGATATCTGTACCGATCATCTTAAGCATCTAGACACTGTTCTGACAACCCTCCAAGAAGCAAACCTGGCGGTAAATTTTAAGAAATGTGTGTTTGCATGATCCCAGGTAAAGTTCCTAGGACATGTGGTAGAATCAGGCAGACATGCTCCTGATTCAGAAAAAGTAGCAGCTATCCAAAGTATAGAAGTGCCAAAATCCAAGAAAGATGTTAGAAGCTTATTAGGTCTTCTGTCCTATTATAGGTCCTATATCCCGACATTCTCTGAAATAGCCCGCTCATTGATTGAACTTACAAAAACAAAACGCACTCCTAACGAAATTACTTGGACCGGGCAGTGTGAAACAGCTTTCCGTGATCTGAAGCAGGCAATCAGCCAAACGCCAACTTGTTATTCGCCGTACTTTACGAAACACTTCATTATTCATGCAGATGCTTCATCGTACGCGGCAGGTGCTTGCCTATCTGAAAAAGATGAAAATGACCAAGAACATCCCATTGCTTTCATTAGCAAAAATTTATCGAAATTCCAAGAACATTATTCTACTATAGAAAAGGAAGCCTACGCGGTTATCTTCGCTCTAAAAGAATTTGAACATTATAAATATGACTCGCAAGTGACTGTTTTGAGTGACCACAACCTTTTGAAATTCTTGACAGACTGTGCATCCCAAAGTGCGCGCCTTCAAAGGTGGGCTCTGGCATTGCAGCGATTTCAAGCCCAGATATCCTATCGACGTGGAAAATTCCACACTAATGCAGATTCTTTGAGTAGGCTATATGCCTCACACTAGACTTAAACGAAAGAAACTTTGCCTTTCAAAACACTCACCACAAATTTTTCGTTTATTTTGTTTGTGATCATATGTTGCCTTCAAGACCTTTCTGAATATGACTCTATTGGACATTATTTGATTGTTTGAAATCTAAAAATATTTGTTCTAGAACTCTAACGTATTAATATTAGTATCATAATCTCATATTGCATAGTATCTTAGTTATCCTTTTTAGTTATCTTTATGTTAAGCAAGTATTGTAATTTCGATTTTTATTAATAATGTGTTTACTAAAATGTTTATACAGATCCACTAGATTTTGATTAGTCTTTAAAGACTAAATTAAAACTTCGAATGGGGGTAGTGTGATGTTCATGCACGTACTCTCGTCTCTAGAAGCGCCCTCTTTTGTCGAAAGGTGAGAAACATATCAGAACCTGAGCTAGATTTACCTAAGAAGGTGATCTAAAATATGCTGTGAACGACCGTGGCCACTCCCGGTCGTAAGGAAACAAAGCGAAACCCATATAAGGGATGGGATATTTATAAGTTTTAATACATGTGCTAGTGTATGTCAATCGTGATGTCCTCCGTGTTTTAATAAACATGTCATGTTGAAGAAATTGGCCGATCATTGAGAGAAAAGCCCACACGCGACCATCCGGTCGTCCGTATAAGGAAAACCATCACAGTAGATGTCTACTCGTCACACTTGCAAAAGGTTTCAACTGCTGTGCTCCAAAAGCAGCCAGCGCTAGTCAACAGAAGAAGAGTTATTCTCCACCACAATAATGCCAGCCCTCACACAGCGAACGTGACCAGGGACGTGATCAAAACTCTGGTGTCGGAAGTTTTGATTCATCCACCTTACTCCTAGACATCGCCCCATCGGACTATTACCTGGTTTTGACCATGATAACCACCTGCAGGAACAGCGATTCCGAAACCAAGTCACAAAAGCTGTTACACAATTTTTGGACAAAAAAAATGTTTTTCCAAAAAGAGCATTTATAAGCTTGTGTCTCATTTTAACTTATAATTAAAGTGTAATTTAATTAAAGTAACTTATAATTAACTTATAATCAAATGGTGATTATTTCGCAGAATAAAATAGGTATTTAAGAGTTTTGTGGATCTTTTTTTATGACTGAAAAAAACCGCTCGAACTTTCTAGGTTTACCTCTTATGCAGAGGGATTGCACGCTTACTAACATTTTAATACTAATATTTCAACACAGTAATATTTGTCATATATCGCGACAGAGAGCTCATTTGCGATCGGCTTGCCCTGAGTAGAAATGGCAACGACATATTAATCATTGCGTACTCAGAATACCTCATATATTTTTATTCATAACTTGTATGATTTTAACCCCTTGACTGTCGCATTAAATTACGGTTTAAATATTCAATTTGCTTACTGGCACAACTTTTTTGAAAAATAAATATTCACCTTTTTTAATGTCAGGTAAAATGATACCATAATAAAGCCAATTAAACTATTTTAAAAAAATTATGGGAATCAAACAATCTGAATAAAAGACACAGCCCGTGAATATCACGGAAGCGATAATTAAGGGGTTAAGAAAGTTTTATGCAGTTTGTTTTTTAAATGCACGGAAAATGTTCCTCTTCCCTGTATTTTTCTAGAGCGCTATGAGTGGACGCGGCAATGAGATGTTAATAATTGGTTACAGAGGTTACCTCATATATTTTTAGTTAGAAGTGGCACGATTTTAAGAACGCTTTATGGAGTTTATTTTTAAAATGCATTGAGAATGTTGCTTTTACATCTATAAGTATATGCTTTTTTGCGAATTCGAATGTTTTGAAGATTAAAGAGCAGTATGCTACCTTTTACTCACCGCAAACAAATATCGGTTAAATTATGGTGATCAAATTCAAATTATGAAGATGATGATTCAATTAATCCAAGAAAAATGCAGAATGCATTATTATAATATTTGTTTTTTTAAGTATGCAGTCCCATCGCTGCTCCCTTTTTTATATTTGTTTTATAAAAACGCCAGTTGAGCGAAAATATTAAATTCTGGCCCTCGAGTATATTTTGCCGTGATGCTACTGTTTATGGGAAAATATAACGTTAACACAGAGGTGGCCAACCTTTTTGTCTAAAATTCACTTGACACCGTTTTCTAAGAGCTGTAATTTTGTACTTTTTCAATTGCAGACATTCTCTCATTAAACAATGCATTTTTGTTCTGTACATTAATACTGGTATCTCTGTGGCACGCGTGCCGCAGGTTGGCCATCCCTGCTTTAACACATTCACGACGGGAAGCGACATTTCTCGTTTTCATTCAAAATACATGACTGACTGAGGGCGTGGCTTCTACCAATGCATTTATATCATGTTGTCCATTGTTTTTAGATTGTAAGACATTTTATATTAAATTCGAACATTGAAAGATGTTTCCCGATGATGCATAATCTTGGGAAACCTATCTAGAACACCAATTTACAAGACTTTCAGAACAGGGTTCTACTGTTTTAACCCTTTCAGGGGCGTCGTTTGCAATGTGCAAACGCTTAATTTTAATGCTCAAACTGACAAATGGCATGAGTAATTTTTAGTACAATTTTGATCTCATAATATAGGTGAAGAAAAACTTTTGATTATTTCCAGATATATTTGTTAAAAATTTGTGTGTGAATTGATTATTTAAACATTTTTGGAGCAGAAATACCTTGTCCAGTGCTCGCTGGCCTGAGCGCTGACAAGAAAATGGTGGCTGCCGAAGTCGAATTTTTTTCAGCGTGTGTACGATTCCTTAAATATTTGTACCAGTATTTTTTTTAGTTTTTTCCGCTTTATTTTTCTGAGATAAACAAATCAGAGAAATCTTTTATAAAATATTGATGTCCCCTGAAAGGGTTAAAATTCAGATTTGCTAAAAATTTCCCGTTGGCAATGTGTTATGACAATTTCTGTTGCAACCTATGTAGCACTCTTAAGGTATTTCCTCTATGCTCTGCAACTGAACAATTTCCGATTTTTTTAGTCAAATAAACATGCTTTGAATCATAAAATGTCTTTATTTAACCCTTTCAGGGACAAGATATGTCTATTCGCAAAATGATGAAATGAGAGAATGACACCAGAATTCACATACAAAGGAATTTCAGATTAAGCAAAACTTTTATTCACGTCTTTAATAAAAGGAAATTTTTAATTTCAATATTCTGGTGTCAATGCAGAATTTAAGGATTAAAATTAAGTGGTGCAAAAATGAACCACTGCCCTTGAAATGACTAAATGTATGTACTTAGTATGGGGTGATTAATTAATTTTTTTATTAAGTAAAATATCTCGTATATTAGAAATCATTAAAAGCTAAAAGGCACCAGTAATGTAAGTCGTATTTTCCTTTAACCCTTTCAGGGGCAAATAACTTATTTTCATAAAATACAGAAATGATTAAATGACACCGGAATTTATAGACAAATTTATTTGAAAATAGGCAAAAGCTTTTCTTCACGTACTTGATGAAATGAAACATTTCAATCCAAAATTCTGTTGTCAATGTGCCATTTAGTGATAAAAATTAGGTGGTCCATTTTTGGACCAACGCTCTCGAGGGGGTTAAATAAGTAGAATACTTGCCCTCATTCCATGTTTTTTTTTAACTTAAACAGAAACATCTTATACGAAAAGTAAGTTTTTTACTCATTGAAGATATTTTGAATCCAGGACTGGAACCCAGAGCCTTTGGCTTTAATTGCCAACCCAGTAAAATCGGTTTAAAAATGCATAATATTTTAAATATTTTTATTAGTTAGTTGCAAAATATCTGCTTGCCTGCGTAGCCTTCGATATCCATATAGCAGGGTTCGTTATGATTTCACGTTTTAATAACAGTATTTTCGTGTAATAATCTAACTGTTATTTTATCGATTCACATCTGTCATTAAATAAATCAAATATTACTATCCAGAAATAAAGGTGATCAAAGTGAAATAGCGTACAATACAAGCGTAATTTGTATCACGTAGGCAATGCACGTCCGCGTAGTCAAGTGGTTAATTTTTATTATTTATCTGAGCAACAAACTACATTAAAAATGATTGGAAATGAACCCATTCAAATTTTGAGTGAATATTTATAAAACAAATGTTATTTATGTTTATACTTCTCTTAATCCTTTCCGGCGCGGATTAATTTTGTTTAAAAACTGACCAGATGATGGTCTGACAGCAGAATTTATAGACGAATCTTGCATATTTTCACGTACGTTATAAAAGAAAAATTTTAATTCAATATTCTGGGTGCCAGTAAAAGAAAAATTATGTGTCCTTTTTTAAGGACACCGCCCGCGAAAGGGTTAATTGCAGGGAACGATTCATTTGGAAATACAAAAGGATTGTATTTTAGTAGCATTTGAATTTCAGTGAAACATTTATAATTATAGGTTCTGAATTAATTTCATACCTACAAATGGAAAGTCACAGCTAACTTAAGAAATCTGTTTAATGTAGAAATGTTTCTAGTACATTTTGAATACTTAAATGTATGTAATATTTTCGATTTATACTTTCACTTCATTTTGACTATCATCTTACGAATCTCGTAGTACAAAATATCGAAAGTGAAATTACAGATAAAGCTTTTATGCTTGAAGAAATTGTCTGAAATGGAAAGAACTTTCCGTCTCAAAACGAACTGAAGTAGAATAACAGTGATAAGAACGTCGCATCTATAAGTTTCTTTTCTTAAAAAAAAAAAAAAAAAAAAAAAAAAAAAAAGAAAAGAAAAAAATGTTTGTTACTTGATTAACAAAATAGGCTTAAAAGTTTTTATCTAAACATTCGATTGTATTTTATTTATAAATAAATATTGGAAATAATGGTATAAAGCAGAGGTGGCCAACCTTTTGTCTAAAATTCACTTGACACCGTTTCCTAAGAGCTGTAATTTTGTCCTTTATCAATTGCAGACATTCTCTCATTAAACAATGCATTTTTCTCTGTACATTAATACTGGTATCTCTGTGGCACGCGTGCCGCAGGTTGGCCATCACTGGTATAAAGCTTATGGTATTATTCCTTTGACTGGCAAGTAATTGTGTTTCTGTAATGTTGGATTCACACCAGAATTTTCAGAAAAATATATTTCAATATAAGGAAATGCTATTTTACAGAGGTTTTTTTTCACAGAACTTAAAAAAAGAAATTAAAAACAAATTCTGGTATAAATTGCGATTAAAATTAAGTGGGATAAAATATATATTTCCGCCCTTCAATGTGTTAAGTAAATTACCGACTTTTCATTCTTAACCACAGAAGAAAAAATTAATAACACATTCAATGTTTCCAATTTCCATACATGCCTATAGTTACTGGTTTTTAATTTCAATATAATTAAAAATTTGTTTGATACGTTTTTAATAGACAATTTCTGGATTAAATAAAGCAAATACAACTATTAATATTTAGTGGTAATAAAAATCCTGAATCCGTGGGACACATGAATTACCATTTTGTTATCTATTTTGTGTCACGTTTTATAAATAAAAGTTTTGATTTATGTAATCCCAGAATTTTTTAGATTAAATAACAGGAAGACGTATATTGGAAGGCATAACAATAACAAAAAAATTGCATAAGTTTGACAGTTTTAGCTAATGGTACCAAAATGTTATTTAAAATAGCCATAAAAAATTCTAAATAGTGATATAGTAAATCTTTTTGACCGATATTATAAGAATATATATAAAAAAATTCTTTTTAGATTATCAGGAGTATATTTTTAATTAAAAAATTACACAATCTAGAAACACTGGCTGCCGGGCATTCTCTCTTCTACATGCGCTGATTAGCTATTTAACGTCTTGAAGGGCGGTAAGATATAATATATCCCACTTACCTTTAATTCCCAAATGCCACATTGATACCAGAATTTTGAAATAAAGTTTTACTTTTGTAATGTATGTGAAAAAAAAAAAAAAAAAAAAAAAAAAAAAAACATGTTTACAAACCGTGGTGTCGATCGCTAACTTCAACATTCTAGCAACAGAAGTACTTTGCCCCTCAAAGCAGGATTGCTAGTTTGGCCTCCATTTCTTTTTGAAATTTGAAACTTCGTACCGGAAATTTTGAAAGAAGGATCTTTAGGTAACCACAAAATTTCTGTCATTGAACTTCCTAGTACTATACTTGCATAAAATGTGAGTTAAGTTGACCCACGTTATGCGCGTTACTAACCAGAAAATTTATTTGATGTAACACTATATATTTAAAACCATGTTTCTAAATGAAATTTATTTGAATTAATTTCTTTAGTAAATTTGTGGTTCGAAACGTGTTTAACCTGGACCAATTTAACTCACATTTTACGGAAGTTTAGGGCAAAGTTGGCAAGTATGCTAGTACCACTGAAGTCTTATTTGACCCCAGTTATTTTAAATTTTTAAATTTTTAATTTTTCAAACTATAAGAAAAAAAAAAGAAATATTTATACTTAATATGTGGAATTAAATAAATACCACCTAGGAAGTAGTTACAAATAATAAAATTACATTTATGGTTCAATTAATGGAAAACTAAGAATCATCAGAAAATATTAAAAGCTTGTACTACAAAGGTTAAATAAAGCAAAAGTTTTTTTTTTAAATTTCTGGCAGGAATTGTGATTTTCCGAATAAAAATGGAGGCCAAACTGGCAACCCTGCCTCAAAGTGTTAAATGTCGGTGATGTATTATTTATACTACTTAGTTTTAATTTCAGATTTCTAGATGGCGGCCATAACTTTTTAATGGAATTTTGCCGTTTAAAAATACTTGAAGAAAATAATTAACTATACTCTAAACATACGAGAGTCAATCTCTAAAAAGTGGTAACTTTATGTCCCAGGGATCTTGAAAACATATTTTTAAAAATACAAAAAGAAAAGGTGATTCAAACTATCAATATTAATGAGTTATACATACTAACTGTAATTATTCGTTTGTTGAAATTGAAATATAATATTTTAAATATATTTTTTTAAATAAGCATTCCCTTACAATCTCCCAATTCACACATGTAGAAAAGAAAATGCTTTCGTAACCATTGAGCATGTATGTTTATAATATATATATATATAAATTCACTAAATATACTTATATAAATATTCATCCATTTAATTATACTATCTGTATTTTATTAACAATTAGGGCACTTTTTACGGATGTCTCTAATATTTGTCATCATTCCCTCACACAACTATAAATTTGCCTTTGTTAGAACTAACTTAGTTAAATTAATTTAGTAGAATGCAGCACTTGCATTATACAGGTCTAGGACAGTTTGTACATGCTTAAAGTGGAGCAGCCATCTTGTTGTTTGCTCAAAAACATTCCTGAACAGCTAGCACATGGCTTTGAAATACTAGATCAAAGTAAGTATTTTTATTACGTATCATTCCCTTATCTATTACAGATTTAATAAAGATAATGAAATATCTTTTTATGCTGTTATGTTATTAGAAATGTGTTTCAAAAGATATTTAGCAGCTGAAAATATACATTTGACTAATCATTTTTGCATAACATAGTGTTCAGATGTATTTCACCATTCTCTCACAATTTTAACACTTTCAAGGGTGGTGGTATGTTTATGAAACCACATAATTTTAATACCCAAACGCCACATTGGCACCAGAATTTTGGGAAAATATTTTACACTTAATATGTATGTGAAATAGTCCTTTTTGCCTTTTTCCAAATAAATTTGTTAGTAAATTTTGGTGCTATTCATTCATTTCAAGATTTTAGTATTGAAAATGCTTTACCCCTTAAAGGGTTAATATATGAGGGAATGATCTTAATCCATTTATATAAGTACTAAACAGTAAAATAGGAAAATCTAATGCAATAAAATAAACATTAAAAAACATATAAGAAATTACAGTAAGTATAAATAACACATTTTTTATTTTTATTATTTTCCTGGGAGAAGTTAAAAATAAATTTAAAAAAATTATTGTGTTGATTCAAATAAATATTAACTTTGCTAAATGTTAATAATTTATTTTTATTTTTTCAACTGAAATATAGTTAATATATATATATACAAAAACCCTTAACGGGTTAAAAGTTTGACAGAGCACTTTACTTTATGGCTATATGAATCTGAAATATGGGTCTTAAAAATTCTGATATCAAATTTTAAGTGACGCTGTGCTATTAAAATGAATTTATATATATTTAATTTTTCTTTTTTGTTGTATTTATTTTTAATCGGGGATTATTTTTTCATTCAAAATATGAATTTTAAAATATATGAAATGAAAATTAAAGTGACGCTGTGATCTGACTTAGATTAGTTAAAAAATTACTTTTCACATACTTATGTTTTGTGTTCTGAAATATATTTAGAAATTGAATTTTTTTTCCAATACACTATCAAATATGTCATACATTTCCTCAACTGATGTTATGTATTAAATGTATTTAATTCAATAAATTCATTTATCTTTTGCGTCACGATATCCAGAAACATCCGTAAAAATTGTGTAAACGTTTATTTTGCGTCATAGTATCTAAACTAAGTAAATAGCATGCAAATAGATAGTGTGATGCAAAGAAAACATTTACAGAAATTTTACCGATGGTTCTGGATATCGTGACGCAAAAGAAAAATGAATTTATTGAATTAAATACATTTAATACATAACATCAGCTGAGAAAATGTATGACATATTTGATAGTGTATTGAAAAAAAAAATGTTTCAATTTCTAAATACGTTTCAGAAGACAAAACATACGTATGTGTAAAGTAATTTTTTAACTAAAGTAAGTCAGATCACAGCGTCACTTTAATTTTCATATCATATCTTTTAAAACTCATATTTTGAATGAAAAAATATCGCTGATTAAAAATAAATACAACAAAAAAGAAAAATTAAAGATATATAAATTCATTTTAATAGCACAGCGTCACTTAAAATTTGATATCAGAATTTTTAAGACCCATATTTCAGATTCATATAACCATAAAGTAAAGTGCTGCGTCAAACTTTTAACCCGTTAAGGGTTTTTGTATTGATTTTAACTTTATGTAGAATTTCCAGTAGAAAGTCTAGCGTAGAATTTCAACTAGAATTTTTAGCACTGCTTAGCACTGCAGGTTTTGAATGAGCAAAACAAAATCTAATATGGCGACATTTTGATGCCGAAAATGTAAAATATGATTTATTTAAATTCATTTAATTCACAGAAACAGAAACAACATGCGTCTCTCTTTTTTATCGTAAAAATTAAAAATCTTTATAATATTTTTACAAAAAAAAAAATTACTTTTCTCCAGCTTCTATTGCGATGATGCATTTGTTAAAATATTTGCAGATATTCTTTTAAACGTGTTGAGTCAGAATTTTTTTTTAATTTCAAAATTGATAAGTAATTTACTTTAATAAAATGTTAAGCATGAATAAGGCAAATTAGTAAACATGATTTGCTTAAGGATTATGTTAATTTTAATATGTGTGCAAAAAACGACTGACGATGAAAATTAATTAATTTGTTATTTTAAAAATCGTTCTGTCTTTTACGCTTTGATGTTCATAATCCCCATAAGGAATTATTCTCGAAATTATTACGTTTTCTTTTATACTTTTTCTAAAGACGTTTATTTGAAAAATTCACATTTTTTTTTCTTTGTTCACAAGGAATATATTTTCTATTTATCAGATTTTTTTTTCACTCCAAATTACATATATTTTAAAAAATGCATCCGATGAAGTACATTTTAATTCTATAGAAATGTGAATACTGACTTTACACTTATGTAAAACTGATATTTTACAAAAACAAATTAATGTGTTCTTAACACTAGAACGCCCGGTATTTTTACTGAAGTTTCATAAAAATATTTTACACCAGAAGTTTTATTTAAAAGTATTTGATTGATTTATTTAACGTAAATCTGCGTTTTTAAAATTTATCTTATTTTGTAAAAAATTTCTGGTTCAAAGTGACATTAAATCATATGGTCGGAGTATAATCGACTCCTTCTGGGCGTTCTAGTGTTAAAGCATAAGTGGTCTACCTGAGAAGTATCTAACATTTGGCCGAAAAAAAAAATATAAATCACCTGACGGGAATGGGACCCTAATCCCCTTCAAAGTAGAACATTTGCGCCTCAACATACTTAGCCCAACGTTCCTTCCACAGCCGAGAACAGTTCTGGAAGACTTCTTTTGGAATGGTGTTCAACTCCGGCGTTGCGTTCTATATATATCATCTCTCCTCTCAAAACGGGGTACTTTCAATGGCGTCTTCAATTACGGAAAAAACCAGAAGTTCTAAATAGCCATGTCTGCGGAGTAGGGAGGTTGCCCAACGAATGGAATTCCATGTTTCGGCAACAAAGTCTGAATCAAATGCGGTGAATGAGCTAGAGCATTGATGAATATTACGAATTGTTTCGCTTTCAGAATCACGAAGCTCTGACAAAAGTTGGGTGCAGTACCTTTTTTCAACCCGTTCAGTCATCTTGAGAGAAATCAAAATCTTACAAACACGTATGACAGAACGTCACTCGGCCCCCAGCAGGCAACGACTGGCTCACTGGAAATCTGGGAAAAGAATAAATCATGAGCGAGCTTAGAATCATTACTACAAGAGGGAAAAATCAAGGTCGGATAGTTATCAGATAGACATTGTAAGTACTTGCTGATATGGCAGAAAATATTCGTTACTCTTTCATCATGTCAATTCTTGTACACGATATACTTTAAATCAGAGGTGTCCAACCTGTAGCACGGCAGCCCACTTGTTTCTACTTTTTTAGAGATAGATGTTGTTCATCCCAATGTAGAATAAAGTATAAGAAGCAGTATATAAACAATCAGATAAAACAGCACCGCTTTTAATCCTTACACAGCCAAACAATTTTGTTGCTAAAATGTAGAAATGGTTGGCTGCTATCAGAATCAACAAATACATATAATTTAAAATATAAGAATGCTTTAATTCAGATGCATTATAAAAGCAAAACATTAAAAAGAATTATGTTAATGTTCCGGAAGTTGGCAATGAAAATTATGTGTGACGTATATTTCCACCGCCTGTGTAAGGATTAAAAGATAGCTTCGAGCTTTGAAGTTTTTAAATATTTTTCAGCGATTTTAAGTTCATTTATCATAATGTATTAAACTATTCTTATACCATGAAACATTCAACTATATAAATTGGAATATTTGTTGTTTCATGAATTTCAACTCTACTATATACGCTCGATCGTACTTACGGTTTAAGCCCTAGTATACTAAACACGAGCCAGTTGTGTAATGTATACCATGCTTTGCATTCTTCCTAAAATTTAATCCCTCTGGTGCAAATATTTTCAAAATATAATATAGACTTCTATTAGAGATGTTATAAAAATCTTACACAGAGTTTGTTTAAATAATGGCAGTAAATGTAAATAAATAAATAAATAAATAAATAAATAAATAAATTAGGAATGCTGTCAGTTCTGATCAAACTTTGTCTTGCAAATAATTCACGAGTGTGACGCGTGTTGAGCATAAAATTCATTCTGAATCAATCACAAGCGTGACAGTTGATTGCTGTATAAATGATAGGATTCAGTTATTATCTTAAGAACATACCCAACAAACACCTAACTTCGGGCCGCATGGCGTATTCGTTGCGGCCAGGGTTAGTTTAGGCCATTTGTAGCCAAACAATACTGTGCCGTAAGTGACGCGCCGCTAATTACGGCAGCTATCACCAAACAGGCTAGGGATCGGAAGCGAGAAAACAGTTGCGTTTATTTTACCGGTCAATCATTGAGGGCAATTTCCGGCAAGCATTTAATGTATCCTCATCGTTTAGACAGTAGAGGGCTAATATTACCTGACCGACATATTTATTTAAAGAGAGGAAATGTATTTTTTCTTCATTTCTTTTAAATTAATCTTAATTACTTTAAATGTGGGTTTTAGTAAAAATATAAATACGTTATGAGATTTATATTTAATGCAGCAAAATAGATTAGATATTTTTATTTAGTTTTAACATATTTTTACAAAATATAAAATAATATTTCCAAACTAATCTTCGATATATTTGCATGGATAGTTTTTTTTATCGTCATACTGAAAACAATGAATGTAAAACAAAATAATATAAGGTTTAAAGTTGTGAATTCAGTGTAAAGGTAAAAAAATATAAAATTCCTTGCCTCTATTAAATTCCTAATGATTTATGCATATTTATTTGCTTTATTATCATTATTTCACTAATAAAAGTTATAGTTAAAGCCATATATCTTTTTTCATATGCATAAAAATAGTTAATTTAATGCCAGTTACATAAAAACTAATGTTAAGAAAAACGGAAGAATTACAGAACAAATTTAGATTAAAAAAAAATAACAATAAATAAATAAAATGTCAGTTACAAGTGCTATTTTTTTTAAAAATAATAATAAATAAATAAGTTTGACTGTACATTTTTGAGAGAACGAAATATATATGTATATATGAAGTACAAAGAAAGTCGCAAGCTAATGTTAAACCTATGGGTAGAGTTGAATTCAGGACTCTTTTCACCGAGAGGGATTTCTGCGTTTCTAGGGGGGGGGGGGGGGGGGATTGTTCATATTGACCATTAAAAACACAAAATCTCAAATCTTTCGGGAGAGGACATCTCATTGCTCCGGGGGAATGTCCCCCCCTCCCCATCGCCACCCTCTGAATTCAACACTGCCTATGGTAGCGTTCTTTTTAAATTTGTAAAAATGAAAATAATTTTATAAAACAAAAATTTTGCAACCAAAGTCAGAAAAGTAAACACTAACCAGGTTAGAATTTAATCTCAGCTATTCAAAAATATATGATTTAAGAAATAAGTGAATTTTATTTATCACACTTTTAAGGACTTCCCATAAAAATATCCTCCATCCCTTCCCCCCAAAACAGATACCTCTTTCGTATCGCTAAGGCGGTAAGGCAAGGTCAAGGAGAATCTTTCCTAGAATTACTCTCCACCCCACCCAGCTTTGGATTTTTTTTTGCCGCGTCATTCCTGCTATTTGTGTACGGTGATAACAACTACCGGTCACTCATTTCATTTCAATATATAGCATTGCATTGTATGCTTGCGTCCGTATTGATTCGGTAAGTCTAAGTTATGTTTATTCATTGCAAATTTATTAATCGCAGAATCTATCTTTTGCATCATTTGATTTCATTATTATTGTTTGATACTTATATTTTAGTTTTTATGAATACGCAGGAATTTTTTACTCATACATTTTGTATCTTTCGGTTAAATTACATTAAATAGTTTATTTTATTTTATAGTCTTTATGAATGCACAAAAATTTTTATAAGCATACATTTTGTAATCTTCGATAAAGTAATGTAAAATTCTTATCAATAGTTATTTTTCTTTATTTAATTATTTTTATAAATTTTTAAGCGATTGCCTAAATAACTTTCAAATGTTATAATTATCGATATTGCATTCTTTAAAATAGTTTGTATTAGTGCAAATATAAGAATGTGACTAAAAAGAAAGGTGTTTTATTTTCTTCTACCAGGAGAAAATATTTAAGAATTTATACTCATACATTTTGTATCTTTCGGTTAAATTACATTAAATAGTTTATTTTATTTTATAGTCTTTATGAATGCACAAAAATTTTATAAACATACATTATGTAATCTTCGATAAAGTAGCGTAAAATTCTTATCAATAGTTATTTTTCTTTATTTAATTATTTTTATTAATTTTTAAGCAATTGCCTAAATAAATTTTTAGACGTTATAATTATCGTTATTACTTTCTTTAAAATAGTTTGCATTAGTGCAAACATAAAAATGTGACTTAAAAGAAAGGTGTTTTATTTTCTTCTACCAGGAGAAAATATTTAAGAATTTATACTCGAGAAAATTTAACTAAAATTTTAATGAAATTTAGAAATATCAAGATTAATTTAATATATTTTTTAAATCAGTATTAAACTATTATTTACATTTCTAATAATTATAAATAATTTTCAAGGATTTTGAAAAAGTTGATAATATATTTTTTTCTAATGTTTGGCTATTAAACTGCAAGAGAAATATCTAAATATTATCTCATAAAAGCAAAATTTAAAAATATATGAGGAATATTATACTGTCATTCGTTTACTACATAAAGATTTAAACTTATTTTTATATAATATTTGAATGAAAAATGATCAGAAATGATGCAAAAATTTAGATTATAATGATTTAATAAAACTTTGATGAATAAGCATAATCTAATAGATTTACTAACTAACCTGTGTAAAATATAGTGAAAATCTAAGTAAAAAGAATATCACAAACATGTCACATTTGAATATAAAATATATAATAAACTATGTTAAAATCATGCATAAATTCGAAATTTATTCTTTAAAATAAAATACTTTTAAAAAGGTTAATTGAATGATAAAATGTTTTGACAGGTTACAAAAGAATCTTATAATTGTTTAGATATACTTATCAAGAAAATCAAGTTAATTTAACTTGAACTTTTTCAAAAATGTCCAAAATACAATATTTGATAATGAATTAATTGATTAGTTATTTCTTCATTTTTATACTTTATAAATTTTTATGAAATCCAACAATTTAAATATGCATTGCATTTAAATTTTGTAAATATGTAAGTGAATAAATAAACAAATAAATGAATGCATTATGTGAAGTATTGTGTTTTGGAATTTTTTTTAAAAAGTTCAAAGTGAAAGAATTTGATTTTCTTGAAAAGCGTACCTAAATAATTATAAGATTTTTTTAATCCTGCAAATATATTTTATCATTTAATTAGCCTGCTAAAAAGGTATTTTCTTTTATAGAATAAATTTTGATTTATACCTAAACAATCATTATGGCACAACCGTGGCTAGTGATTACATTTTAAATAACCATAATAGGCTTTTTTGTGGGCAGGTTCGGGCTAAATTTAATTTATTACAACCACAAATGGTAGGAAAAAGGCTAGCATCTGGTTAGCTTTTATTTTTAATGGCCATTAAAATAATAATTGTGGGCAGTTTAAGGCTATCTAACACTTTTACTGAAAAGTTAGTGGCACGATTGTGGGCAACTTCTTGTACTTACGGCCAATTTCCTTGCGGCCTTATTGTGTCCAGCGTGACACTTTTTTTACGGAGCCGAAACTTTCATTGATAACGGGCCTCCATCGAACACTTTCGGCCAAGGCTAACGAAACCATCAGTGGCCCGAAAGTTCAGTGTTTGTTGGGTAACTAATTTAATCAAATAAATCGACAATGGGTTAATTACGAACTGAAGGTACTATTTATACATTTTTCTTTAATTTTTGCATAAAACCTGCTTGCAGTTCAGAAATTGGGTCACTTTTTGATTTATTTATTTTTACTTGAGCGATACTGTAGTAGAAATAGCACAAAATGTTTAATAATTTGTGATTGTTTAATTTATGCAACAGGTCCTGACAGGGTTGCCATTTTGTCCTCCTTTTTTATTCCGAAAATTTAAATTCCTGTCGGAAGTTCTGGAAGAAGAATCGCTACTTTATGTAATTACGAAACGTTCCTCATTGAACAAAGCAAAAAATTGTATTCTTAATTTTTTGGTATGAACTCGAAATTTCTGAATAAATATGGAAGCCAAACTGGCAACCCTGGTTCCGGAACATCAAACTAAATTTATACACATTTCATTCTTTTAAATTTTACAGGAGAATATTCCGAAATGGAAACAGATAACTAAATAATCGTTTATAAATTAAATTCCATTTTTTTTTTGTTACTTGAAAGTATTAGTAGTTGCAATTGAGAAATTACTTGATGGTTTGAGAAAAAATTATGATTTGAGTTTAAATTGCAGTAATTTTTGCATTGCTTTCAATGCCTAAAACCAACAGAATGAGTATCTGTAAAATGATATATAGATATCATTTTATAGATATAAAATACCCCCAAAATATTGAATTTTAATTGAACGAATTTTTCCATTCCTAACAAATTTAAATGTAAATGTTTTTTGAAACACATTTTTTTTTTCAATATGTTTCTATTCATGTACAGGTTACTTTGAAAAATTTTGTCGAATAGCACCAATCAGCATTCAAGCATTTATTTGCCATTCACAGTTAACGTTGCGTAAAAATGTTTATCCTACTTTAGATGTTACTGTGAACAGCTGGCCATTAAGCTAAAATTACTGATTTATTGACAAAACTTTGCAATTAACTAACGGCTAATTTCATGAAAAATTTGTCATGTCTGTCACGCAATTGAAAATCGCTATGCTTGTTGGCCACCGTTATTTCCGAAACGTTTGCTTCGCGTTATTCAATTGCTGAGATATCCCGATAAAATAAGTCACATTTTTCCGTTCTAAAATACTGGTAGCCATCAAGCATAGATTTTCAGCTGCGTGATGGGCATGACAAGTTTTCATGGAATTAGCCTAAGGCGAAGATTACACTTCTTAATTTCCAGTCAAAAAATAATTCTGGAAAAAACATGAAGACCCCTGTAAAATTTATTTATTGTTATAATGTATTATGACAGTATTTTCCCGGGTCCTTTAATAGGGTACTGTCAATAAATTAACTAGCAAAAGCCCTGCTTTGTTTGGATTCGCGAAGAATTATTTAATGAGATAAATATTTGAAAGTAACAATATTTTTTTTTTATTATTTTTGCATCTTTATTAAGAAAATCCGTTATTTTATGTTTTTGGCGCATTTTAATTTTAGAAGTGTAAAATCAGCCAAATAACTAAGAATTTCTTCGGATTTTTTTATTTATGATATAACGAATTTAACAATTAATTTTATTTGTTTACAATTCTTTTGTTGCCACTTTACAAAAAAAATCATAATCTAATTCTTTTAAAATGCGTAAGTATCATTTGCGTAAATGATTTCACACAATAAGAATAAAGTGTGTATTTGAATTCTTAACACGGAAAAATACTTTTGTAATTGAACGTAAATAAATTAATTTCCAAAAATTGTAATTCATAAAAAATATGCTATAATTTTCATAAAAAAGGTATTTTAAAAATTTCATAAAAGAAATCGTGAAACTATTTAATTAATTTTACAGTATATATCATGATTCTGTCTATATTAATTACACCATGATTTATTTCTTCTTCTGAAAACATACGTGTTTCATTTTTTTGTTTGCAAAACTGCATTCGTAATGGAAAAACACGTAAAATAAATAAATTAAAATAATAAATTTTTAAAGATTATTCTGTAAAAAAAAATAATATTGTGCTAATCTACAGATCAGAATTTATTTTTATGTTTAATTTCAAGTCAAAATACTGAATAGTTATTTTTTTTATTTTTTTTTTATTTTTATTTTTTTTTTTTTTTGTAAAGTGTGCGACAAAATATTTTTTTGTAAAGTGTGCGATTTGTGTAGCCCAGTAGAGGATTCGCTTCACTCATCCTAATAAAAGATTGCTATTAACACTAGAAAGACGGGAAATTTTACTCATATTTTATAAAAATATTTCACACCAGAATTTTCATTTTAAATTATTAATTTATTTATTTAACCTTTCTTTCTTTGTATCTTTTAAACTAGTTTTATGAAGAAATTTCTGGTTCGAAACGAAATATAATCATTTGGTAGCGGTCAAAATGACTGGTCGACGTCTTTCTAGTGTTAAAATAATGGTTTATATTCCGGAATCATTGTCAGCTTTAGCTTAGCTGCCAACATCTTGCGCTTTTTTTGTACCATAAAAATGTAACAGTATATTTTACCTTTTTGAAACGCCATGATCTGCCAATTAAATAAGGCAAAAATGTCTATTAAATATTTCTAGTACATGAAAGCGTAAGAGTTGGCAGCCATGTCTTTAGGTACCACTATTGCGGAATTGTTATTAGTGCCTCATTTCATTGCAGAATTTCTATCTATATTTAAACCAAATGTTACTATTTTGAAATAGTGTTACTCGGATAACAAAGACCCAAGGGAAACATTTATAATATATATATATAGGCTAATAAAACAGAATTTTAGAGAAAACTAAAAAAATATATATAATTAATAATAAAAACAAAATAAAATTACTCTAGGTAAATATTTTAAATAATTTTAAACATGTACCATATATTTCGACGTAAAACGATCAGATAAAAAGGCATGCATAGAACCAGAAATTATTCTTTAAAAAATAAAGTGAAATAATTACGATGGAACAAAATGTTAATTTTTTAAAAATACATGTTTTTGTTAGAACTGTGCCTGTATGAGCCGCACGTTATAAGCAAAATATACGGCATTTTCTAACTGTTAAAAAATTACGTCTGTTAAGGAGAGATCTACATTTTCCCTATAATAAAGCGTTCAGGAGTTGAAATTTACACCTCAAAATCTTCTAAAAGGGGTAGAATAAAATTATTTTCAAAAGGAATTTTGAAATAGTCAGTTCTCAAAAGGAAACCCCCTGTTTAGATTTCACAGTAGTGCTGCACAACCTTTTTGCTAGAAAATTGTTTGCCACCGCAATAATTGATAAGTAATATTTGATTTATTTAATAGCAAAGTTTCTGTCATTTAATAAGGAAAATTATTCTCTGTGAAAATAGTGGTATATCGGTTGTCCGCGGTCCATCAGTTGTGCACCCCTATTTTACAGCATATATGCATAGCTGTCAACTTTTAAAGGCTTTTTTAACAACAAAAATTAGTAGCAAAATTTATTTTTGTAAATCGCCGAAATTGGCGATTTAACACTAGAAAGACCGTGAAATTTGCTCAAATTTTAGAAAAATATTTCACACCAGAATTTTTATTTTAAATTATTAACTTATCCATTTAACTAGTTTTTTTCTTTGTATCTTTTAAACTAGTTTTATAAAATAATTTCTGGTTCGAACCGAGATATATTCATTTGATAGCAATCAAAATTACTGCTCGCGGACTTTCTAATGTTAAGTAATGCTTAAAATTGAATTACATTTTATTGAGAAAAAATGTAAATGTGGCAGAGCAGTATATGTAACTAAATCAGTATAACGCTGGCTAAGGTACCGTAATTTCCGGCTTATAATCCGCGGATCAAACAATCATGTTTGGAACCAGAAATTGTATTTAACCCATTAACTGAGTTCCTTTTACACCTTTTTAATACTTAGGTACCAGTTGACACCAGTTTTCCCATACTGTAATTTTAAGTTATTTGATCTCTCAAAATCTGAGATTAAGTAATAACAAGATTTCCTTTCTAAAATATTGGTTTTCATATTTAAAATTTTCGTATTTCTCTAATGGTAGACTTTCGTACCAACCGGCATTAATGGGTTAATAATTGTAGTCAAATATTTACCGCGATTTAACAAGATACATTTTATTAAATTAAATTTCTGGTTTCAAACATGATTGTTTGATCCGCGGATTATACGCCAGAAATTACGGCAGTTTGCGCATACTGTTATCAACAGATTTTTATAAATTTTTGCGCCTTATTTAACTAACGCAACGAATTTTTAAATTTAAATGTTAAACGGAAAATTTCTTATCGTAATTAACAGTGGGAGACTCCTTAGACATTCCAAGTAGTGTGCAAACATTTCTGCTTTGTTGAATGACAGGCATTTGGTGATTTCATGAAGTAAAAAATTCTACTTTTTGAATTTCCGGTATGACATCTGAAATTCTAAATGAAAAAAAGAGCAACAAATTCACAACACTACTACAAAATTAGATTTGCTGTGACATAACGTTTTTCAATATTCTGTGTATTTACCATTTGTTATTACGAACTGTGTTTCAGATAATTCTTGAAAACATCTTTGATTCGCAAAAAATAGCCTTAACGCACCTGCACTTTTCGTTGTCGATATACCGTAATATCCGGCGTATAATCCGCGGATCAAACAATCATGTTTCAACACAGAAATTTAATTTAATAAAATATTTCTTCCTAAATGGCGGTAAATATTTGACTACAATTAGTAAATAAAATTTCTGGGTCCAAACATGATTGTTTGATCCGCGGATTATACGCCGCAAATTACGGTAAGTTTTAATCTTCAAAAGAAAAACAGAAAGCGAAACACATATAGATCGAAAGATGTTGGTGTGTACTTTGTCAATCTGTCGCAGAGAAATGCAAAAATTACAGTTATACAAGAAATTGTATCCACTCTGAAAATAAGAATACAATTTTTGAAATATTTGTACAGAATAAAATTGTACCAACCTTATTGTCAAATTGTAAACCAAGTTTTAACTCCGTGTTGGACTTCTATGGATCAGAGTTTCCCTGGAAATGTACATTATAATTTTTCATAACATTTTGTAGAGTTGTAAAATAGATGTGTAAGGTTTTGTTCATAAGTGAGTTAGATAAAAAAGGGCTCTGTTTCTCCGAACCACCCGTCCAAGCGATAGGGACATTTTGTTCCCTTTTTCACCCTTTGAGGGGCAAAGTACTTCTGTTTATAAAATGTTAAAATGATTGATTCACACCAGGTTTTACAAGAAAATTTATATGCAATTATGTAAATGTGTTTCTTCGAGTATGTAACATAAAGTAAAATTTAGTTTTAAAATTCTGGTGCCAATGTGGCATTTGGGAATTAAATGTAAGTGGTATATATAATATACCGGCGCCCTTCAATGGGTTAAAGTTGGTTTTAATATAAGCTGTTTAGCCGTTTAGCTGTTTTAATATAATTTAGAATCTCTATTTACTGCCTCTGAGTGTGATTTTTGTTTGGAGATTCTTTTTAGTTGGCTTATGCAATATCAGAAACTGAAGTTCATTTAAAACTGTTTTATTTATTTACTTAATACAAATTTAGTTTTATTCGATGTGTAGCGCTAATAACAACACCGGATGTTTATCACATGATTTACATTTTGATAAACATATTATACAAAAATGTTAGGAGCAACTCCTAAAAAATATTAACTTTTAATATTTAAAATACCTTAAAAGTTCCCAAAATAAACGTGTTTCGTATATTGTATAACGCACTTTAACAATCTTCAAACTAAAATCAATCTGGAAGACAATATAATATATAGATTCTAAGTTATATTAAAACTCTTCTAATATCAAAGGAAAGGAAGAAAAATAAAATCTTTTCGAAGGTATTAAATCGTAGAAATTCTGCAGTAAAATGTGGGGAAGATTAACCATATGGAATTAGTGCTGTTAACAAGGACTCGTAAAACCACAGTTCGGAAATATTTCTTTAATAATAATAATAATAAATAATTTTATATAAACAGTGTTGGTAAAAATGTAGATTGCAAATTTTTCATGCTAATAAAATGAAGCATAATAAATAGAGAAAAATCATGTTCAATACTTTTTTAGTACCTTCTTAAATGTTTCGTAGCAAAAAAAAAAAAAAAAAAAAAAAAAAAAAAAAAAAAAAAAAACAGATCCCTACAAATGTGTGAAAGAAAAAGAAACATCAAATGTACTTTGTGATCAGTTTTGACACTTTGGCAGGATTTTTATTTTCAGATTGCTTGACAACTTTGTTGAAATTTTAAAATTCGTCTTCATAACACTAGAACGCAAGACCTTCTACTCAAAGTTTATAAAAATATTTTACAATAGAATTTTTATTTAAAAATCTTTAACTTGTTTACTGACATTTCATTGTGGTTTTTATTCACAGGGATGAAAGCCCTCCGACCCAAATAGTTGATTTTCACTACTAAATTTTAATAGCATATCTCGCCTTATTTAATGACAAAATTTCTGAGATTTAAGAAAGAAAAGAATACTATTAAAATTTAATGGTGAAAATCGACCGTTTGTGTCGGAGTGCTCGCTTCCCTGTATTTAACTTTTATTTAATATTCATCATTTCCATCATAATCTATTTCGCGTAGAAAAACTGTTCAGTAAGAGTGGTAGTCCTATAAACTTTCATTTGATCAGAGGGCACCTGTATGCTAAATAAATATTTTTTGTCATAATTAACTGCAGAATTCAATGAAAATTCCCTTAAAAAATATTTTATAAAACGTGAGTAAAATTCCTACTTTGTGTAGTGTTAATTATGATTACATTATCATATCCGTTTTCCCTCCGCAGTTTTTACGCATCTGCTCCTTACTAAAACTGAAAGCTTTAATCGGGAAGACCTGCATTCCGTACAATGGAGTTATGAATAAAGAGGAGGAGACATGTAATGGGCTGTCTACCAGTTGTGAGTGAAGTAACTGAGGAGGTTGTCACAAGATGGCGGCGGCTTTTTTTTAATAGGATCTTCAGTTTCTGATTACCGCTAGGGCGGAAATCACACCAGTAAAATTGAATAGAAAATTTCGTCATATTTCTACGTCTTATTCATGGAATTTTTTCTCAAAAATGTCGTAAAAAGTTTTATTTGTTTTTACTGGTATCAGTATGCCTTGTAAAACTGTCAGTTTATTTCCCTGGTTGTCACAATATGGCGGAAGCGCAGTACCTAATTATTGCTAAAGTAAACTCCTACCAGTAAAAATGAAAATATGTTTCTACCATTATTTATGACTCAAATTTCGTAATATTAAGGCGTTTAATCAAATTGAAAATTTCTATATAAATCTACTGGTGGAACTTTCCACCGGCAGTAAACAACGCCTGCGATGGCGGTTACAGTTGATGCTTCACTAATTTAAGGATATGTCAGTTCCTCTTTATTAATAGTTCCATGTTCCGTACATCATGCACTGCCAGATATAGATGAATTTACTTTATTGCTGATAGACTTCCGATTTCTTCTCGGTCCGACAGAAAATTAGCCAAACACTCACAGCGATCCTGGCACAATCGTACGAACCTTAAAATACTGTACAATAATTGACATACCTATTACATTATTTAGTATTTACTGCGCAATTTTAACAACTGCATTTTTAAGTGGAAATATGTTTTTTAATACATGTATATTGTTTTAAATATTGATGCATTAATATATGGTTTTTTCTATCGTTTACGCAAATATTTAAAATAAACATTCTTTAGAAATAGGAACACACAACTTTACTTTTAGTAACTTTATTTATGTGTAGATAAGTTAAATGTCTAATTCATTTAATATTATTTTTAGCTATACTATCAGCAATGCTAACATTCATATATATCTATTTTTTAATTTATAAGCTTTCTTTTGAAAATATCAGGTGCTGGGTGATCTAATTCTAATGCCATTTATATGGATTAAATTACAATTCATAGGATCTTCTTTCAGGCGTATTTTCCAATAAGCGCCGATATGTCTTCTGTTTTTCTCATAATATTGCTTCTAAATCGGTGGGAATTTTTTAAAAATTAGTAATTATGTTATCTATTTCAAATGGGGATTGATGCTACCTAAGATAAAAATTTGAAACATAAAATTTTCATTTAATTCCTTAACGGTCGCATTAAATTACGGTTGAAAAATTCAAATTGCTTAATGGCACCACTTTTTTGAAAAAGAAATGCTCACTTTCTTTAATAACAGGTAAAATGATACCATAATAAAGCCAATTACACTATTCTATAAAATTGGTGGGAATCAAACAAATCTGAATAATCAGAAAAAAAGACACAGCCCGTGAATATGAAGGGAGCGAGAATTAAGGGGTTAACGTCGGCGCTGTGGGTCACACTCGACCCTCTCTGAGCTACCAAGTCTCCGGCTTTTTGGATACCAATATTTTAATATAGAAAATGGTGTTTTATTTAATTGAAACAATTGGGCGATTTAAAAAGGACAACATTTTCTCTAAAATAACAGTGGTGCGCAACAAGCCAGAATCTTGACAACTCTGAGACAGTCGAGTGCGACCCACCGTTCCGGCAAGAACGTGTTAAAACAGGTGTGTCAAACTGTGGCCCGGTTGACACCACTAAACTTTTATAGTTATCATTGCCTTATCTGATAATCAAATCTCTATGATTCAAAAAGTCGAATATTTCTTTGAAAAATAAGTGGTATCCGGCGAGCCGCAGTTTGACTCCCTTGCTTTAAAATAAGGTGCGTGCATTTCTTAAAATTGGGTCATCCACAATTTTTGTCTGAAAGATGGTTGTTTACAGAAAATTTCAAAAGATAAGTTTTACTCAATTAAAAAAATTCAGGTGGAAGCAATCGTCTTTCGGAAATGTTGAATTTACGCCATTTTTTTTTTTTTTTTTTAATGTCTCTTAAAAATAAGGATAAGAAATTTCTAATCTTTTACTCACTAAAGTTATAAAATAATAAAATAAGGATCTGCAAATGTTGATCAGAATTATGCAACGTAAACTATATCTGGTGTTGCCAGGTGTCCCACTTAATTCGGGTTATCAAATGCTCTGGACACTAGTATTTTAACCCTTTATCTAATGACGGTACTTATAAGTACAACTCACTTTAAACTTTCATCCCATAGAAAATATTACTAATATTCTAATGGTACTTTGCAAAAACACTCTTTTAACTCCACTTTATCCAGATACATGGCAGCAGAAGTTCTAGGTTTGTTATTTTAGCGAGGAAGGAGGCTATCTTTGAGATAGACGATGGGTTTTGAGGCGACATTTTGTAATGATTGTCACGCTCGCCTTTTTATTGCTACAAACACAGTAAAGGATATAAGATAAGTGTTGTATTTTTTAAGGTGTTTATTATGATCTTAGAATACAGTTTGACTAGCTATTTTAGATGAACGGTGTACGGTAATTTGCGGCGTATAATCCGCGGATAAAACAATTCTGTTTGGACCCAGAAATTTTATTCAGTAATTGAAGGCAAATATTCACTGCGATCTAAAAAAGTTACATTTTATTTTTAAAAAATTCTGGGTCGAAAATGATTATTTGATAATGATTTGATAATATCATTTTGAGATTGCTACAAAACGATAACTGCTGAATTTTGACAATGCTATACCGCGAGAAATGCTGAATTTGGCGATGTTTTTTTTTCGGTAAATGTGCGCGAAGCCTCATACAACGATTACTGATTGCCAGTTTAGCGAATTTTGTATAGTATTTACATTTTATTTTCGTTAAGCCAAACATGTGTATAAACCGGTGCTTGGCGACATTTACTACTTCGCGGAATAGGGGTTTTCACGCCAAGAAGAATTCCAAGATGGCGGCCGTGGGAACTTATACCATATGTTCCTTTTTTTTTTCAAAAACGTGGACACACAGTCGTTACAATTTTTGCATTTTTCGCATTTCATATTTTAAAAATTACATGCAAATGAGATACACGCATCTAACAGTCTGTTTAACCTAAAAAAATTTTGTGATTTTATAATGCAAAGTATAATAGTTTGAAATAGTAGAGAATGTGGGTCATACAAAAATATTGCTCTAGTGCTGTGGTAGAAGCTTCGAATCATTCTCTTCTTCTGATCGTCCTGGTAATCACATTATTTTTAAATTTATGGAATTTGCACATCAATTTAATCGTTATGAATTTTCTTATAGCAATATAATTGTAATTTTTGTTTTAAAATAAATTGTCGTTAAAAAATGTAAAAAAAAAATCCTCTTTAATGAGAGCTACACTGGCGTCCAACCTTAGCACTTTCAGGGGCAACGTATTTCTATTCATAAAATTCTAAAATGAGTGAATAACACCAGAAACTACAAACTAATTTATTTGAAAATTAGGAAAAGCATTTTTTCACGTACTTAATTTAAAAAAAAAAAAAATAAATAAAAAAAATCTTTTCAATATTCTGGTGTCAATGTGGCATTTAGGAATTAAAATAAACAAGTGGTCCAAAGGGCTAACCCTTAAATGCATAGTGGTGAATATATGCATCAATATTTATTTAAATCTTAGCAACCACTAAATTTATATCAAAATATTAATCCTGTAAAAAGTAAAAAACACAATTAAAAAACACAATAATTCAAGCATTTAAGACTTAAGTTTTACAAAATATAAATTATATAAAATAATGTGTTTACATTCATACTTATTCTAATATTTACTTATTTGTAATATTTTAGTGTTTACATATATTGCAGATGTGCAGTATAAGAAAAGGTTGACGTAATATACGAAAAATGTATCTTTGATATTTTTCACTGTTTTTCCTGTGTAACAAACCTTTCTGAGAATCATGTATAATTTTTTCGAAACAAAATAAAAAAATCATTAAGGATTAACATTTTCTCTGACAAAATATTTCTAAAATGTTGAAATGATTGACTGCTACCGAAATTTAGGAACATATTGATTAGAAAATAAATAAACTCATAGGTGACAGCTCTTCCACTTTTTTATACCACAAAAATTTAATAGAAATTTTTCCTTTATTTAATCAGTAGATTACGGCGATTTAAAAAGGTAAAATTTACTATAAAACTTTTGTGGTACAAAGAATGGTAAGATGTTGACAGCTATGAAAATGCATTTCTTTAGTCCTTTAACACTTTCAGGGGCAAGGCCCTTGTCTTTATAAAATGTTCAAATAATTTATTGACACCAGTATTTACAAGAGAATTTATTAGTAAACAAGTAAAAGCATATTTTCGTCTATTTAAGAAAGGTGAAATTTCCATTACAAAATTCTGGTGCCAATGTCGAAATTAGAGATTAAAATTATGTGGTGCCGTGACGGCATCACCGCTCTTCAAGGGGTTAACACAAGAACAGTCAAAGAAAGAAAACACAAAGAAAAAAAACACAGTCAAAGAAAGAGAAACTAGCAGTATTTTCTTCTAGAAAATTCTACCAATCATATAAAGGGAATAACAAAAGCTGATTTCTCTTTAACAAAATACTGGTATTTAACACCAGTTTTGACTGTGTTTTTCAGAATTGACGCCCGCTAGATGAAGAAAATTATAAAAAAAAACTTGTAGAGGCCATAGTCTAGAACTAGCTTTTATAGAATACTTCTGTGCCGTTTGGTCGAGCACGTCGGCGCTAAATTTTGTAGAAATATAGAAATTTACAATTTCTGGTAAATGTTTATCACCAGTCTCAAAGGTAAATGATGGAAGTCGGGAACATAGAATTAAAACATATTTATTTTTCTTCCCTTGATAAACTCAACGTAATATCATCTTTGGCAAGAATTTGGCTACTATACAAAGACTTTTTTTCAGATTTTATGGCCTGTGGAATTTTGTTTTTCGTCCGCGATTTACTTGCCAACAATGCTTATTTTTAGTGACATCAGCTTTTCTGCAAGGGGAAGTGAAGTAAGGCAGTTATCTGTGGTTATGTTGTAGCCTTTGTTGATGTGCGGGTGTATGAAGTATGGACTGTTGCGACATCTACTAGATAAAATGTGCATTAAAACAGACGGCGGTCATCTTGACCGTTTCGGCGGTTCTAGGTATACTACTGCAATACTTCATAAATTTTGGCTGACTGGAAAATTTATCACTGGCATATCATAGCTTTTCGAATTACAGGAAAAGTCAGGAAAACTGAAAGTTATACTCTAAACAGAAACAAACTGGTACTGAATGAAAGCTTCGAAACGGTCAAAATGACCGCCTTGGCGATTCTAGTGTTAACCTTTAAATGTGCAATTTTTTATTTTGTTTCGAAAAAAATTATATATGATATTCTGGAAGGTTCAATACACAGGAAAAATAACGAAAAAAATCAGAGATACATTTTTCATATAATACATAAATCTTTTTATCTGCTGCACATCTGCAATATAAGTAAAAAGTACTGTCGTGTGGCTGTTTTACGCTAAAATATTGCAAATTAGTAAATATTTCAATAAGTATGCCTCCAAATATCTTTTTTTATATAATTATTTATTTTATAAAACTTTACCTTTAACCCTTTAATTCCCGTGATAGAATACGTTCAATAAATTACGTAGTTCAGTGAATCTGAGTTTAAACCAGAAAGTTTCAATGGCTAATTTCGCTTTATTTAAATGCGGAATGTCTGTTATTAATTAAAGCAAATATTGTTAGTTTAATTTTCTGGTACGAAATAGGTATATACGAATAAAAAATCTATTAAATTCAAAACACTGTTGTTTACATATATGCAAAGCTGCGCACTAAAGGGTTAATTCTCGCTCCCGTGATATTCATGGGCTTAGTCTTTTACTCAGATTGTTTGATTCCCGCCAGTTTTATAAATAGTGTAATTTGCTTTATTATGGCATTAATTTACCTGTCATTCAATAACGTGAATATTTCTTTTTCAAAAAAGTGGTGCCAATGAGGAATTTGAAATTTTAAACCGTAATTTAATGCGACCGTTAAGATAATAGATGCATTACAAAGGTAGATGTGTGTTTTTTCGAAAATGTGGTACAAATTTGGCTGTTGGCAATAAAAATTGTGAATTATATTTCTCACTGTCATTGAAATGTTTATGGAAATCAACCACTTTCCAAATCTATTTTCCTTTACTGCTATACCTTCACATACTAATTCAAAGAGCCATCAGCGACACGCTCTTTAGTTCAAAGACTATTAATCTACACTCCCAAAACATTGCTTAATAATGTTTAGTTTGATATTTTTTTTATAACTGATGCATGTGTATAATATTTCTTGTTTCAAATCTTTTCTTATTGGTGATTCCATATTTAATCTAGTTTTTCAATATTAACCCTAGATCTACCGGGAATTTTATTCAAGTTTTAATAAAACGTTCTACACCAGAATTTTTATTTAAAACTATTTAACTTATTTATTTACCTTATTTTTGTCTGGTTTATATACTTAGTTTATTTTAAAGAAATTTCTGGTTTGAATGAATATTTTGTATGTACCTGTCGGGTCCAATGGACCCGTCTGGTAGACGGAGGGTTAATAACGCAAAAATTGGATACTCCATTCGATAAAATCTACTATATTTTTTATATTGTAATTAATGTTAGCATCCAGGGACTGATTAAACTATTTCCGAAAATGGGAAATCATTCAATACTATTTACACGTTTAATTAAACTGATAAATGAATGATTAAATATATTAGTTTATTTGTAGATCAGTGTTTCTAGGTTGCCGTATTTTTTTTAATTCATATTGTTAGAACATATCAATGAAAATACTTGAAGTGTAAAATAGTGTATAAGATAAGGATGCAATTGTTTAAATATATAGAGAGCTGCTTAGAGAGGTGGAATGTCACAGTGGAAGTGAATAACAACATTTGATAATATCAGATTATTTTCGTGTGGAGTACTAGTTGATATCACTATCTGCTTTGGAATTGAAAATGGATCCTTTAACATTTCACATTTTTCAGTGTATCGGAAATTATTATTTTTCTAAAATGAATATTATATTAGGTTGAGCAAAAAGTTCTGAAAAATTTTTAATCTAACAGTTACGAGAATTTTTATCGTATGTAGGAGTACTAGTGGTGCAGTCCAAACGTGGCTCGACCCTATTATGGCCTCATTCGATCAATGCAACACTTTTTCAAGCGCCATCGATTTGAATCCATTAATGAAGTTAAAGAAGCATTTCAAGAGTTTTTCGATTCCAAGGAGCCGCCATGGTATTTCCAGCAAATCCGGAATATGGCAGAAAGTCGTGGACTATGAGGGTCCCTACTTTGAAAAATAAAAAAATGTTGCTTTGTTATTAATTTGCGCATAATAACGCAAATTTCACAAATTTCCCAGAACCGTTTGCTCAACCTAGTAATTACCGTAATTTCCGGTGCATAGCCCGCGGATCAACGAATCGTGTTTCGACTGAGAAAATTTAAAAAATAAAATGCAACTTTTTAGATCACGGTAAATATTGGTCTTCAAATACTGAATAAAATTTGTGGGTCCAAACTGAATTGTTTGATCTCCAGGGCTATATACCGGATATTACGGTACAAAGAATGATGACCGGGTTTATACGGGTCATGGAATTTTCAGACGAGGTAATTCTTCTATACCAGTATTTTCTTTTAGAAAATATCTCCTTAAATAAGACGAAATTTCGTGCGTTTAAGTAAGATTTGTTTTTCTATTAAAAATATTAATACACTGGCCTCCAAAATTTAAGGTACACGGACTAAATGCGTTCGATTGCACACATTTTGGAAAGTTGTGTTAAATTTGGTTGAAAACTCTGTATGCTATAAAAAAAATCGTTTGAGTTTTTCACAAAAATGTTAACATCTTCACGAATATGAGTGCTATGCTTACACAAATGCATACAAACGTTGAACAGGACCCAAATAGTCCTTTACCACAGTGACAAACCATTTCCAGCCTTTCCTGTTACATAGGTGATCGCAAATATTATTTTATTATTAAATTTTTTTATTATTCCCCTAATTGTACCCCCGACTAAATCTTCACCGAGAAATAGGAAATGAAGCATGTTCTTTTCATCCCAGAAGTTCAAGAACAATTCGCCAATAAGTTTTGTAGATATTCGACAAAACGTGTGCAATCGAACGCATTTAATCCGGGTACCTTAACTTTTGGAGGCCAGTGTATTCAACTAGAAGATTCGCTGAAGTTTGGGAACACTGGATGACTCGGGGAATTATGCAAAGTGTACAAAGCGGTAAAGTTAAAAATTATCAATTGACAACTACTTGTGATCTTTTAATGTGATAAAATAAAATGTTATTCTTCTGTATCCTTTAAAATTGTGCATTGAGAAAAATCTATAACGCATAATAAAACACAACTTTTAAACAACAATCTTAAAACAACTCTTAACCAATAGTGAATTACCGGACGCAGACCTCCGGTATGAAAAATATTATTAGCTTAACATACGATACCACAAGCCTTAATATCTACAAAACTTTATCTGCGACTTCTCTCGTAAATACGGTATTAACTAAACATTTTATATCTTTTCTTCATTCGTTTAGATAAAAACTCTTGAAGAGACTCTTGCAACTTGGCAAGCATAACAAGCAACGCAGAATGAACCACATTTCCGAATTTAGCAAATATTACGCTCTCAACCAGAATCTTTATGACAACTGCTTTCCGTGTCTTCCTTTTTTTGACAAGCCAGATGACACGGAATTAAGGAAAGATACTCCCCCCCCCCCATGTGCACCCTTCATCAGATTCGTCGAGTTCCTTTTTGCTGAAAAAGTGTATACTTACTTCTATGGTCTAATCGTGTGCGCAATTGGGAATTCTGACTTTTGGACGTTTGTCCGCTGCAAGAGTTTCCTTCCTTCTGTCAAAGAAGAATATAGTTGAAATGATGGAAAAGATTCGCAGAGTTGGGACTATTGATCACCACTAAATTTTAACACGTTGAATGCCAAGTCTATTTTGTCTGTCTTTCCGTTTAAACCACGAAATAAGACTCCCGTTACAAAATCTATAAGTGCCAGTCACCGATGACTGAAGCGGCCTAAACCAGTGTTGCCGGTGGGCTACTATTTTTAAATTCAGATTTCTTGATTGGCACCACTTTTTTGAAACAGTACAATTTACTTTGTTTTTGCCTTAATTATTATGTCATCAGATAAGGCACATTTTACCATTACAAAAAAGTGGTGCCAATAAAGAATCTGATTTTTAAAAAATTAGCCCATCTGGCAACACTGGCCTAAACGGAAAGATCAGTGTCAGTCACCGGTGACTGACGTGGCATTCAACTTGTTAACCCCTTAACCTACGATTTACTTTTAACAGCTCCACGGTTTGGCAAATCCATAGCTACCACTAAAATTTAATAGAGATTTTCGCCTTGTTTAATCATGGAAATTTGACGATTAAATTAAACTATATTTACTGAGAAATTTTAGTGGTAAGAAAAATTTACATTTGGCTCGATCATCGTACGCGGGCTATGCCCGTCATTTTAGGTTAAAGGGTTAATAGCAATTCTTTCCTTATTAAATCTAAAAATTCCGTCATTAACCCATGTGCATTATTAGCGCATATATGTGAGGAATTTGCCTTGTCAGTAACAAATAAAGGCCCATATATGTGCGGCATCCGCCTGGTCTGTATCACCTCAAGACGCATGTGTGAGAACAATATTTTTTAATCACTAACCAAAAATTCTGCGTAGGCAGGGCGTGTACTAACTGTTACACATAAATTAGTTTTGTACTTAAAGTGTTTAAAGCTCAAACTTTTAAATTAAGTATTTTTATGTTTGCCTAACATTTATCTATCGTAATATAGCAGCATCAAATTTCTGAAAAAACCGACTCTATATACAAAAAGAGAGTTTTCATGTGTCACAACAGAAAAGTGATATTCGTTTTTAAATGTGAAAATAATGAGTTAAAAAATAGATGCTGCTATATAACGATAGATAAATGTTGTGTAGACATAATATTATTTATAATAAATGTTAGGACTTTAACACTAGATCACCGGGAAGAAGTCGAATCGACTTCGACAAAATAACTAAATGCCAATTGGAGCCAGAAACTTTTTTCATAAAATAAGTTAAATTTAATCCACGCAGAAATACGTTAAATAAATCAGTTAAATAATTTTAAATTTAATTTCTGGTGTGAAATATTTTTGTAAAGCTTGGGTAAAATTTCCGGGCGTTAGAGTGTTAACACTTCCAGAGGAAACGTACTTAGGTTTGAATGATTAAATGACACAAGTATTTAGAGACACATATTTACCTGAAAATAAGTAAATGCTTTTCTTTACAAACATTATAAAAGAAAATATTTATTAGAAAATACTGTTGCCATCGTTGCTTTTACGAATTAAAAGTAAATGGGATATATTATATATCACCACCCTTCAATGGGTTAACCCCCTTTACCGTCTTGCCGCTGCCACCTAAATACTCAAGGCCCGAGGACATGAGTGTGACGTCATCACTAATCGACCGACTAGTCACTAGTGTTGGAATTCACACCGGAAAATTTTGAATAGCAATTTTATTTTATTTTATTTTAGGAATATCTGCCATATTATAAAACAATAATAACTATTTAAAATTACTAGCGAGAATTCGAAATCCCTAAATAAAAATTCAGCCAGATGCGGAATGCGACAGTGTTGCCGCATCTGGCTGATTTTTTATTGGTGGTTTCCAAATTATCACAAGTAAGTCTAAATAGTTATTATTATTTTATAAAATGATAGATATGCCAGAAAAAAATAAAAGAAAATTGCTATTCAAAATTTTCATGTATGAATTCCAGCACTATAGAGAAATCGATCGATTAGTGATGACGTCACACTCATGTCCTCTGCCATTGAGTATTTCGGTGACAGCGGTCGTGCCCGATTAGATTAAGTTTATCAAGTTATATCATAAATTTAAAATTAAGATGAGTCTTAAAAAATGTAAAATCAAAACTGAATCAAAAGTTTTACTAGAAACAATTAACGGTTCAAAAATCGGAAGTAAACCAGTGTCGGCATTGAAGCTGCCTAAAATAAACATAGAAACATTCTCTGGTGATGGTAAGCCAGTTCTTAGAATTTTTCAATTTATTTACTAGTGCGATAGATTCAAAAGAATCGTTATCAAAAATTGAAAAATTCCAATATCTTAAATATTTGTTGTCTGGACCTATGTATAATATTGTAGCTGGTTTCGAATTGTCAGATCAAAATTATTCTACATGTTTAAAGATGTTGAAGAGAGGTATGGGGAGCGGGAAAATATAATAAACTGTTATATATAACAGTATATTAGTACATATATGTACTAAATTTTAAATATTGAACTAGTAAAATCTACTGACAATGTTACTTATCTAAAAAAGTTGTATGATAATATTGAAACTTGTATTAGACATCTTGATGCGTGATGAGTAACACCAGGCTCCTACGGTCATTTATTACTACCCATATTATTAAGGATATTACCAGAAAATTTGACACTAGATTTCCATCGAAAACGTGACCCCGATAAGGATTGTGAAATAGCTGACTTAATAAATTTCGTTAAAACGGAATTCACATGCTGTGAAGATACTAATTTAGTAAATAGTTCCCAAAGCAAGGCTTATGAAAATTCTAAGACCAAAAATGAAAATTCTTTAACACGTTCACGCCGGCGCGGTGGGTCACACTCAACTGTCTCAGAGTTGTCAAGTCTACGGCTTTTTGCACATCACTATTATCTTACAAGGAGAGGGCCAACCTTGTTAATCACAGATTTTGATTATTTTAATATATGTTGTAGGGTAGCACCTATTAGTGTCAGGTTCAACGGATTTTATCCAATGCCCCTTAGTTCTTGAAAAACCGGAGGGTCTAATATTAGTACACAACTTAAATACTTACTTCGCAACCAAAATTATAGGTTAGTCTTAGCTCAGTTGGCATGGTGTTTGCCTGCTGATCCGAGGGCCTGGGATCGATACCTGAATGCGCTATATTTGTTTTATAAATATAGTTGTAATTATAATTTAATAATTTCAATTAAAGATTTTAGCATCATACATTAATTATAATGTTAACAAACTTAAATTTATCATTTCTTATTTGTAAACTATTATTTCTCACCCATTACAGAAGTTTAAAAAGAAATTGGATCTATTATTGAATGATAAAAATTCCAAAATCGTGACAAATTCTGTTGTGGTGCCATCTAGTTATGATAAAAAAAAGAATATTTAACACTAGAACGGCGGCGAGGGGTCATTTTGACCCTTGCCGAAAGAAAACATTTCGATTCGAACCAGAATTTTTTTTATAATATAAGATTAATATCAGTTGCCCAAAAATAACTTAAATAAATAAGTTAAATAGCTCTAAATAAAAATTCTGATGTGAAATATTTTTATAAAACTTGAGCAAAATTTCCCGCCGTTCTAGTGTTAAATAAAATAAAAGTAAAAGCAGAAAGAAGATAAAGGGAAAACCAAAATAATTGAAAGCGCAAGCATACTTATTACAAATTTAAAAATCTTTAATATGAAAAAAAATCGGTTGTAATTTAATTCTGATGCTATTTTTTAATATAATTATGCTTGTTACTTTAAAAACAGAATAATGGTATTATCGCATTGACTTCCTTTGTTAAAGCAACGCGTAAATGATGTTTCTTTAAAATCACGAATTGACACAATTGCTCAATATCATTGCATCGATAAAGAATATATGAAATACATTTTAAAAGTGAATTAAAAAAAAAAATAATAACAGTTTTATGAAGTTTTATTACAACTATTTAGTTAAAAGTAAAAAATTAAATAGGTTAAAATTATAATTGATATACAGTATTAAAAATTTTAATTGACATATTATTAAGTTATACTTACAAGTAAATTTATAAAACAAAAAAATGAGAAAAACAAATGTAGCGCATTCAGGTATCGAACTTGGGCCCGCGAATCTGCCGGTAAACACCATACCAACTGAGCTACGTCTAACATATCATTGTTGTTGCAAAGTATGTATTTAAGTTGTGTACTAATATTAGACCCCCGGTTTCTCAAGAACTAAGGAGCATTGGATAAAATCCGTTGAACCTGACAGTAAGGGGCCTCTACCCTACAACATATATTAAAATAATCAAAATCTGTGATTAACAAGGTTGGCCCTCTCCTTGTTAGAGAAAATGTTGTTCCTTTAAATCGCCCAATTGTTCTAAATAAATAAAACAACATTTTCTGTATTAAAATACTGGTATCCAAAAGGCCGGAGACTTGCAAGCTCTGAGAGAATCGAGTGTGGCTACCGCGCCGGCGTGAAAGTGTTAAGTAAATATCAAAAATTTTCTCAAAAGAAAAATACACCTTCAGCTGCTGCTTTAAATACATCTACAAAACAGTTTTACATATTTTGCATGTCTTTTGATCATGTAGGACTAAATTGTTCGAAATTCACGGATGAACAAAAACGATACAAATTAGAGAAATAAGGTCGCTGTTACAAATGCTTTTATAAATCGCATTTATCAGTTAACTGTAGTGCAAAAATTAACCCTTGTTACAAATGTGGTAAAAATACCCATAATTATTTGTTTTGTCTTAAAGAAACAATAAAATAAAATCCTGAAAATGAAACGAAAGGTGCAATTCTATCTATGTTGTCGGAACAAAAATATAAACAAAATATAGCTACATTATTGCAGTCTTGTGCAGTTTCTGTGTCTGCTGGTAAACAATACCTGCCGCCTCGCGTTTTATGTGATAGTGGTTCTGAAAAATGTTTTTGTGAAGAGATCTCTAGTACAAAAATTAAAATTGAAGCCTTTGAGAAGCGAAAATTTATTAGTTTATCCCTTTGGGCGGAGACGCAGTTATGAAACATGTTACGAAGTTGTTGCTCTTGAATTATCCAGTGTTCTGCAACCTATCAACTCGACAAAGATCGAAGCTCTTGTAGTTGATAATATAACTGGAGCTTCTGCAAAATCTCTAGAACCAGAACTTCAAGAAATAATGATAACAAGAAGCTATAATCCTGCTGGTGCAGGTCTTGAACAGAAAATAAATATTTTGCTAAGGTCCGACTTTTTTTGGACAATATTAAAGGGAATCGAGGGAAAACTGACAAAAGAGTTATACGTAGCAGAAACTATTTTCGGTCATAGGGTGCAAGGGCAGATAGAATCGAATAAAAATGAAGTAGCTTGTTTGCGTGTTTCAGTTGAAAATATAAATACTTAGCTGAAAGCATTTTGGGATCTCGAAGCAATTGGCATTGCTGAAAGCAATGAAAAGAACATTACAGATCTTGAGGTGATAATAGAATTTAAAGAAAATTTAAAATTAGCAAATGGGCGTTATGAAACAAATTTATTGTGGAAAAATTATTGTTAATTGCTTAGAAATAATCTTGAAGCATCAAGGAATCGGTTTTCCAGTTTAGAAAATGAATACCTGAAAAATGATTCTTTACTTAAGGAATATAATTCCATTTTGTAGAGCAGTTTAATGAAGGTGTAATAGTATAGTGCGCCAAGAAGCATTCCAATAACTCCTATTACATGCGACACAGACCTGTTTTCTGTGACGACAAAACTAAAAAAAAATGCGCATAGTCTATGATGCTTCTTCTAAATATATTGATTCTCTATCATTAAACGAATGTTTGAATCATGACCCTAACTTGAATCCTAATGTTTTAGATATAATTTTGAAATTCCGTTTACATAAAATTGTTTTTTCGGCTGATATTAAAAAAGCTTCTTTACAAATATCCATAGCCGAAGAAGATCGTAATTATCTTAGCTTCTTATATTATGAATATTTTGATAAGAATAAAAACGTAGTATCCTATGGAATGTGCCAGAGCTACTTTTGGTGTCACCTGCAGTCCCTTTATCCTCGCTTGTACTATTAAGCACATTTTAATAAATATAAAAACTCTCGTAACAAAACATTTGGAATCTTAAATTCTTCTCTTTATGTAGATGATTTGTTTTCGGGAGAAAACGATGTTCTAGAAGCTTTTAACTTATCTAAAGAAGCTGTTGATATTTTGAAAGAAGGGGGGATGAAGTTAAGAAAATTTAAAAGTAATTCTGAGGAACTTAGGAAAAAATGGCTTGATGAAAACATACCTATTTCGAGTTCCGACCCCCCAAATACTTCCCTAAAAGTTTTAGGACTTATCTGAAACAAAACAGAAGGTAATTTGGGACTAGAATTACAACCATAGTTAGCAAATTTAAGCATTCTTGTACAAAACGGAACGTTTTGAAATTCGCAGATATGTTTTTTGATCCAGCCAGATTTACTGCCCATTTTTTCATTCGTATCAAATGCCCCTTACAACAACTATGGTTAATGGGAATATCATGGGGTGAAAGTTTTTCTGGTGTATTAGAAAATAATTGGCAAAATTGGGTTTCAGAAATCCCGGATCTCACACACTTGAAAATTCCCAGGCATTATTTTAGTAACCTGATCATGGAAAAGGTGCATCTCCAATTGCACATTTTTACTGATGCTAACCCTAATGCGTATGGCGCAGTAGCATACTTGCGATATCCCATTTCTAAAGATAAATTTAAAACTAGTTTTCTAATGTATATGCTTCCTTGAAGAAATTAACTCTGCTACGTCTTGAACACATTGCAGCAATTATTGGTGCCAGAATGGCAAAGTTTATCACAAACATTATCCAATTAAATAATAATATTTTTTGGACCGATTCAGAAATTGTTCTTCATTGGCTGAAAGGCCCAAAAGAAAAATGGAAACCATTTGCGAATTGCAATGGAATCGAACTGCTGAAATCCATAAATTGTCTGATCCTAGTTTATGGAGACACTGTGACGGAAACTTAATCCCGCAGATTGAATAAAGAGAGGTTGTTCAGTTAAGCATTTAATAAGTTCTCAAAAATGATGGTATGGTCCTGAATTTCTTTCTTTGCCCGAATATCAGTTGACTAGAGTTAAAATAGCTGGGTCACGATTGGGTGATGTTTCTGAAGAGAAATCTCGAAAAGCAGCAACCATTTCTTGCTTTTTTTAAACAAATAAAGCTGATGAAATTCTCATTTTTAATCTGGAAAAGTAAAGCTCCCTAAAGAAATTGTTTGAGAAACAGCATTGGTATTTAGACTTATTTATAATATAAAATTAAAGGTAAAAAAAGAGATTTTTCAGAATTAACAGCTGAAAAAATATTACATACTGAAAATTTTTGGTTAAAACTATCGCAGGAAGAAAGTTTTCCGGAAGTTATAAAATGCTCTAAATATAAGAAGAGTATTGCTAAAGAGTCGAATCTTCTGCACTTGAATCCTAGTTTGTCAGATGAAGGTTTGCTGTTAGTACGAGGACTGTTACAAAATCTGATTCCTCATTTTATGAAAAACATTCTGTTGTGATTCCGGCAAAACATAAATTTACTGAATTAATCGTGAAAGATGCACATGAAAAAGTTTTTAATTCAGAAATGTCCAGTACATTAGTACAAACTCTTGAAAAGTTTTGGATTTTAAGATCTAGACAGGGCATAAAATCAGTACTAAACAAATGTACTATATGCAAGAAATTTAACGCACGTCCTGGACAACAAGTTATAGCCCTCTTCCAGGTGACCGTATTAACAAAGCTCTACCGTTTTCAGTAACAGGTCTTGATTATGCGGGGCCCCTATATGTCAAGGGGAATGAAAATAAATTTTATATTTTATTACTTACACGTGCTATCTCAAGAGCACTTCATTTAGAATTGGTAAAAGAAATGTCAACAGCAGAAAACCTGTTAGCATTTCGCATGTTTATCTCACGAAGAGGATTGTGTGCTGTAATTTATTCAGACAATGCGAAAACTTTCAAAAGAGATGATCTTGAACTAAAAGAAATATGTAAAGTAATTTACCATCCTAGTGCTAAAAATTTTTACGCCAATCACGGATTTTCTTGGAAATATATTGTAGAGCGTTCAGCCTAGTGGGGTGGCTTCTATGAGCAAAAGTTTCGCTCAGTGAAAACTAGCTTACGTAAAGTTATCGGAAGATCTTTTTTAACAGTGAGTAAATTACAAACGCTTCTGATTGAAGTAGAATCTATAATAAACTTTCGTCCGTTGACTTACACGTATTCCGAGTTAGAAGAACATTCGCCTCTTACACCTGCACAATTTTTAATCGGAAAACGTATCTTTTGGTTACCTACCATAAAAGTGAACGATTTAATTTTACGAGCAACCAAAGAATCTTTAGCGTAACGCTTTAGTTTACGCGTGACTCTTCTAAATCATTGTTGGAAGCATTGGAAAAATGTGTATCTTCTCAACTTAAAATCTGCTCACTACACGAACCATAATAAAACTTCTGACTTTAAAGTAGATGATGTGGTTTTTGTACATGATGATAACTGACAAAGACGTTGTGGAATTTAGACAAAGTTACTAAAACATTTATGGGCAGAGACGGCAAAATAAGGTCTTGTGAATTGAAAACAAATTCATTTATTAACACTAGAACGCCCGGAAGGAGTCGAATCGACTCCGACCAAATGATTAAATGCCAATTGGAGCCAGAATTTTTTAAATAAAATAAGTTACATTTAAACCACGCAGAAATACGTTAAATAAATCAGTTAAATAATTTTAAATAAAAATTCTGGTGTGAAATATTTTTGTGAAGCTTGGGTAAAATTTCCGGCCGGTCTAGTGTTAAAATACCCATAAATTTGCTGTACAATTTAGAACTCAGAAACTGAAAAAAAAAAACTTTGAACTGTTTTAGTAATTGATTCAAAGACTTTTTATTCTTTTGACTTATATATATATATATATATATATATATATATATATATATATATATATATATATATATATATATATATATATATATATATATATATATATATATATATTGCTTGTTAATATTTCTAATTTTTAGTTTAATTTTTGTATTGAATATTCTAGACTAATTTGCATAGATTTAAATAGTTCTTTCTATTTTTAGTAGCAGAAACCGGTCAACAAATCATTTAAATAGTTTTATTATTTTCATTTGAAGACAAGTATGTAAGTATCTATTTTGATTTGTATTGTGTTTGCGTATAGTATTATTGATGTTGCTTTTGACAATTTTTTCGTACTTTATTTTTTTAATCCCCATTTTGATGACCCCTTGTTCATCAGAGAAGAGGGGGGAGTTTGTGGAATATTTGCGCAACTCCCTTTCGGGCCCCCTTCAGCCAGACTGGAACGGCGCCATTTGGTCACGTGATTTGACTCGATAATTAATATTAAAAATACTTATCTTGTTCTTTAGTTTTTTATAGTAATGTAAAATCTGAACGCAGTAAGTAGGCTGCATTTTGTCTCTTGGTCTGCTAAAAATAGAAGAAATTTTGTTTTAATTTTAGAAAAATTTATCTCGAGCATGAAATCATGCTATTGTTTATTATGGCTTCTTAATAGAAGAAAATATTTGCTGGAAATTTAATTGTATTTATTATTTTGAGTTCCAGAAGGACAAAGTAACTAAATATGTTTCATCTGTAAATATGTAAATAATGTACATTATGTATATTTTCGAAATGTCAATAATAATCTGCAAAAAGTTCTCGTGCTCATGATTACCGTAATTTCCGGCGTATAATCCGCGGATCAAACAATTCAGTTTGGACCCAGAAATTTTATTTAGTAATTGAAGCAAAATATTTACCGCGATCTAAAAAGTTACATTTTGTTTAAAAATATTTCTGGGTCGAAAAATGATTGTTTGATCCGCGGATTATACGCCGGAAATTACGGTATTTACAAATGATGAACACAAAACAAAACATTTCGATTTTATTGTGCTTCAGAATCATAATACGTGAAATTATCCTGCTTTTAATGTGAAATTATATATATAGAATCCTGACTTCTTATAATAATGCTCTCCCTATAACAATTTCGTGAACTGTGATTTAATTGTGAATTAACGTGAAATTTGTGGATACCTGAAATATTTTCATTGCGAATTAAGTACTAAAAATTATGATTTCTATCATCACTTCAAAAGAGGGGTGCCAAATTATGGACGAGTGGAAAACACTAAAATTTAGTAGAAATCACAGCCTTAGCTAATCATCGAATTGCTGCGATTGAAGAATTCCACAGTTTCTTAAAAAAGTAGCATATCAGAGTGTGGTTGGGGGGAGGACAGTTTGTCAACTCTGCTTTAAAAATTGTGCAGTAATTTCGATCCGACTTCAGTATTGAAATTCCCTTACAATTGGTGAACAAGTTGTTTCTGTCGTCGTACAAATTAAACATTGATATATATTTCAAGTGGTATGCATTTTTTATATGCATTAAACAGCAATACTGACGGTATCATGACCCATTAACGACTGACGCTGCGTTTTCGCAACATTATATATTTTCATAGTTAACCCATTTAGGGGCAAAGCGTTATCAATGCTAAAGTGTTGAAATAAATGTGTGGCACCGGAATTTGCGTACAAATGTGTTTGGGAATATGAAAGAGGCCATATTGCACATACATATTAATTGGAAAATATTTTACCAAAATTCTGGTGCCAATGTGGTGCTTGGGAATTAAAATTAAGTGGTTTCATAAACTTACCACCGCCCCAGAAAAGGTTAAAATTAACATTTTTGATTTCCCACCACTTTTAAAAGAAGAGTATCTTTTTTTTAATCAAGCAATTTGTCTTGTGAAAGAAAGTATATATTTATCTTCATACTTACTGGTGTGAAAAGCACTTTCTTGCCACTAAGTCTACCGATCTAAAAATATACCACTGGAAGTTAATGGGTTAACAAAGGCGCCGACCTCAAGGCGAAATTGACTATCACAACGATCATTAGTTTGAAATTTGTTTTTTGACCAATATGACTGCTGTAATTAATACAAAAATAACATTTTCAAATTAGTGTTGAAATTTTCCATGCTTTACTTATGTTCTTATATCCATAAAATCCCTACTGATCATTTGAAAGACGACTTTTTGTGTTTTTTTAGAAATTATCTTTGACATCAAAAGTATATTTGTATTCGAAATCTCACTTTTCTGAAATCTGTGGTGCAGCTGCAGCTTTTCAAGAGGTGTATTTTTAGTTATATAATGAAAACACATAGATTAGTGTAAAAGGTTCACAATCCTTTTGCATCAATGTCGTTCGACGCCACAGTTTTCGAAAGGTGATCCTCACCTTAGTGATTGAATAGGAATATTTTTTTCATTAAATAAGGTACATTATTCTATTTTAAAATAGCGGCAGAATTTTCGCCATCAGGCTATAGGTTGAGCAGACCTATACTAAATAAAGATAAATATATGTCCCTCTTGTTTATACACCCATTATTTCTATCGATGGATTTTATTATAACATTCATAAATGTTCCAAAACATGCACACTTTAATATGAATTTTAAATTCTAAAAGCTATTCTTAATTACTATATATATTATTTAGCTATTTGTGTGTAGATGGGTTATAGCGCATTTAAACCAATTTTCGTTTTCAAACTTTTTAAGTAGCAGTTCCAAATTATTTTTTATTAATCTAATTTGTACCATAAAATAAATTTTGTTTATAATAGTTCGTAGTATTAGTAGATAACATTCTGAGTGCAGGTGGACTTTAAAGTGGGTACGTAGTCCCAAATTCTGACACAACGATTTTTTTTTTAAATTGTCCTTGCTAATAAAATGCTACTTCAAATTTAAATACATTACATATAACTCTTTATGTGCTAAAGCAGTTTTGCCAGTGGGCTACTTTTTAAAATTCGAGATTTCTTGATTGGCACCACTTTTCTCGTTTGATAAAACTCCCCATGTTTTGGCCTTAATTAATATGTCATTAAATAAGGCGAAATTTACTATTTCAAAAAAGTGATGCCAGTCAAGGAATCTGAATTTTAAAAAAGTAGCACACTGGCAACACTGTGATAAAGCACCCTTTGCAAAAATATTTAATTTTGCTTTGTTTTCATCAATTTTTTTAACGCAATTCATAAACGAAACTTTTCATGTAAAAATGAACAGTATTTGATACTTTATATATCTAGCTTAGAAAATATTTATAATTTCTTTTTTATGATTTATAGAAATTAAGCATTCTTTTTATTACTATCTAAATTACAAAATGGAAAAACATATTTTTTCAAATCTTTAATTTATATATAAAACCAGCTTCTCAGGAGCGTAGCGTTAGGGGAAGGGGACTCGATCATTTTAATACTAGTATTACTGTCTGATAATTTTTTTTTGTTGTTTACTCGTATAACATTCAACGAACATATAAAGCCAAATTTTCTATAGAATAGTGCTGGGAGTAAAATGATTGTGCCCCCATCCATCCCCTTAAAGCTACACCACTGCAACGTCTTAACCCTTTCAAGTTAAGGTACTTCTATTCGTAAAATGAGGAAGTGAGTATTTTACACCAGTATTTACGAACAAATTTATTTCAAAATAATCAAAAGCGTTTTTTCACTTACTTAATAAAAGTAAAATTTATATTCCACTATTCTGGTGCCAATGTGGCATTTAAGAATTAAAATTAAGTGGTGCAATAATGAATCACCGTTTTGAAGGTATTAATTAATGATATATGCAAAATTCAATGCAAATAGATTAATTTATTGCTATGCTAAAAGCTTTTTTTATGTTACCACGATTTCAGTTTTTGCTGTTTGCCATAGCATTTCGCTTCGGTTTGTTATAAAATTCGTTCACCGACAACAAAGCGTTCATTAACATATAATGTCGGCGAAGAGAATTGTTAGATTCTACGTGTTTTGCTGACATTTTGACTTTTAAGGACAATGTGTATAATCTAGCCTCTGCACATCCCATTATACGTTCTAACTATTAGATAATATTTGAAGTGTAAAATGTTTCTATTGAAAGAACACCTTTAACATTCTATTGGCTATTCATTCTGTGAAACCAATGTGACACATAGCAAGAAAAATAAAAAATCCTGTAATTGTAATATTTTTAGGAGTTTAGAGAACGATCACAACGCACAAAGAACAGAGATTTGATAGCACTATGAAAAAAAAGAAACAGAATTTGCACTAAACTTATACTGCACATATCACTTAGACGAATCAGTGACCTTGCACTACACAAAACATTTTCAAGTGAATATTTCTAGAATTGCCTTATTTTGGGCCTAAGATAATATACAACATATCGAATTCAGACATTACATTTCTTATAGGTTTAACAGTTGCACAGGAAGCTAAGTCAGATGAGAGCAAACTCGTAGGAAAACAACCTTTGAAGGCAACAACAGTTGTTGAAGGTTGTCACCACTAAATTTTAATAATATTCTTCTCCTTATTTAACCCGTTTGCATCAGTTAGTAAAGTGAAAAATTAGACTATATCACGAAAAAAAATATTGTATAAAAATGTTATTAGTTCAAAACGTAGAACAAAATAAAAAAACGTATTTAATAAACAACAGAAAATCATATTTTACTTTAGCTTAATAAAGTTCATTCATGAAAATAATTCATGCCAAATCCATGCAGCTGTGTCTATCACTTTTTCATATAAATTAGCTTTGTTCTTAAATTGTTTAACCCTTTAACCCTAGATCTACCGGGAATTTTATTCAAGTTTTAATAAAACGTTCTACACCAGAATTTTTATTTAAAACTATTTAACTTATTTATTTACCTTATTTTTGTCTGGTTTATATACTTAGTTTATTTTAAAGAAATTTCTGGTTTGAATGAATATTTTGTATGTACCTGTCGGGTCCAATGGACCCGTTTGGTAGACGGAGGGTTAAGGGGCAAGGAACTTGTATTCATAAAATTTTGACATAATTTAATGACACCAGTATTTACAAGAGAATTTATTTATAAACAAGTAAAAGCATATTTTCGCGTACTTAATAAAGGTGAAATTTCCATTATAAAATTCCGGTGCGAATGTAACGATTAGGGATTAAAATTATGAGATGCCGTGACGGTATCACCGCCCTTCAAGGGGTTAATAAAATATACCATGTTTCTATATGATATTTACTAGGTTCAGTGTTGCCAAGTCTCCAGCTTTTTGCACACTACTATTATCTTAGATAAAATGTTGTTCTTTCAAATTGCCCAAATGTTCCAATTAAATAAAACAACATTTTCTGTATTAAAATACTGGTATACAGAAAGTCTGAGACTTGGCAGCTCTGCAGGTTTCATTTCAGTAAGAAATTAAGCAAATATTCTGTTTCAAACAATGTCTATTTTATCTGAAATGAAGAATGGAATGTTGACAGATATTATTTTGTTGTTATCGCATGCAAGGTGCGTAGATGAAATATTTCGTTTCTTCATTAAATGTATTTTATATTTGTTTCTCTTAAAATATTCCAATATGTCTTATCTTTCTGTTATCGTTTGCTAAAATTATATTTCTATTTCACTTTAACCCCTGTGATTCATTATTAACTAAACCGATCAATGCGGAAAAATACCGAGCTTTTCTCGATCGATTGTTATTTTCTTTTGATCTTCTCATTCAACATGCATCATTTACGCTGAACTGAAATCTAATGTAATCCGACATCCATGTTTCTATTCCTTAGACTTGCAGATGTTTGTCCTATTTTCACTTGACTTAATGATTTTAAAAAGATCAGGCAAAGATGTCATAAATCTTTCTCATCTTTAAAAAAAATATTTTTTTTTCTTTCTGTTTTATGTTAAATGTTCAATTTTTATTGCCCTGCTCTTCTGTTTTTTTCTCGAAATATTCTTTTATTTCCTATCCGAAAAAAAGTTTTTTTTTTCATTCTGTGGCTCCCATGTAGTGCTTTCTCAACTTTTTGTAGTGCGGTCGCATACTATATAATTACCTAATTATTTGCCGAATTTATCCCCGAATTTATACCCGACTTCCACAATCGTAACTGAATTTTTAAATAAAATTTTGATTTTTAAATGTTTGTCGTAAAATCTTTTACTCATTTTCAAATAAATTTGTTGGTGATTATTTGCTGATCTCATTAAATCCTTTCAACATTTTAGCAACTTAAGTACTTTGCTCCTATAAGTGTTAACCCATTATCTGCTGATACTGCGTTCACACAACGTTCAAAATAAATACGTATAAAAAATAACTACTAAATATCATAATTTAAAATAAAATCTATTGCCGTATTTAATGACAGAAATTTTGCGATTAATGTAAAGATTATGAATCGAAATTTGCAGAGGCAAACTACTTTTAGCAAGGAAAAAATAACATTTAACCCCTTCAAGAGGTGTTTCGTTTTTGGACCACTTAATTTTAATTCGTAAATGACACATTGACACAAGAATAATAGAAAGAAAATTTTATTTTTATTAAGTAACGTGGACAAACGCTCTTGCTTATTTTGAAATAAATTTGTTTGTAAATTCTAGCGTCACTCACTCATTTCCTCATTTCACGAATAGAAGACACCTTGCCTTTGAAAGGGTTAAGACTACATGGTTTTGCCGGTTAACCATTTAAATGTGTATATCGTCGGTACCTCGTCAAACTATTCAATATGAAAACAATGGGCTACTTTTTTTAAATTCAGATTTCTTGACAGGCACCACTTTTATGAGATGGTAAAACTCCCTCGTTTTCGCCTTAATTAATATGTTATTAAAGAATATTAAATAAGGCGAATTTTACCAATTCAAAAAAGTCGTGCCAATCAAGAAATCTGAATTTTAAAAAAGTAGCCCACTGTTTTCACATTGGATAGTTGGCCATGGTACCGACGATATGCGTTGCAATAGACTAATTTCATTAGCAGGGCTCCCAGTGAGATCCTAGTCATGGGCAGATTCATGGAACTATTAATTAAAAGGAACTGAGGTTTTCTTAAAATATTAAAGTTTCAACTGTAACCACCTTCGGAAGGGTAGATTACACCAGGAGTAACTTCCATCAGTAAATTTAAATAGAAATTTTCTATTATTTAACCGATTTATTAATTAAAAACTTCCGTCATAAATAATGGCAGAAATATATATTTTTTAACTGTGTAAGCGGCCCCGGCGTTTGAGCCATATTGTAACAATCTCATGTCATTGTCAGTGCAAAATATTATAATACATTTGCAAACTGACACAAAGAAAAACAAATAGAAATTTTTAGCATATTTGTAACAATATATTTCCACGAATATGGCGCTTAATTCGTGGAATAAAGAGGAACTGGCATATCCTTAAAATAGTAAATCTTCGAATGTAACAGCTTTCGCAGGGGTTGATTACCGTCGTGGAATCTTCCACCAGTAAATTTATATAGATATAGTCTCCTTATTTAAACGCATTATTAATGAAAAATTTCAGTCACAATTAATGGCAGAATCAGATGTTCATTTTTGCTGTGGAAGTTTTCTTCGGTGGAAGTCAGGCCCTGCAATTTCGCCATATTGTGACAACCAGTGAAAGAAACTGGCTCTTTTACAAGGCAAACTGACACCAGTAAAAGCAAATAGAACATTCTACCATATTTGTGAAAAAATATTTCCATGAATACGACGCTTAAATAAGATGAAATTTTCTATTCAGTTTTACAAATGCCAAAATTTATAATTTTCGCCCACTCTATTCATCTTGCAGCAAGATATCACGAAGCAGACTGAAATATATTATGTTTTACTAATCAGCACCTTTAACCATTTCCGGCATAGGCAAATGTTGTTGTAAAATGATGAAATCATCAACTGACACATGAATTTGCATACGACTTTTTTAGAAATTAAAAACTTGCTTCTTTACAATTTCATGGTTAATGCAAAATTTTATTAAAATATTCTTGGTGCCTCTTTAAGTTTAGAATTAAAATTAGGTATCCCGATCCGGGCACACTGTGCTGGAAAAGGTTAATGTGGAAATTTTTCTTGCCGTAACTCGATGACGTGACAGCACCGTCAAAAGTGCGAACTGGCGCCCCGTTCTTCTCGCATTGCACCAAGCTATGCCGAATCAGTAATTCTTTCCCGTACTGTTAATAAACTTTTCCTAAATCATTAATTCATCCTGAAAGTCAATGAAGGTGTAATATAATGCAAAATATTATGTTTATTTAGCTTGAATTCTAAAATATGACTTTTTTTCTTGTTATAAATTTTAGTCTGATTGGTGCTTCTACCAGAATATGCACAGGCAGACGAAAATATTTAAAAAATACTTTATTTTACCTCTAATTTCCCCCCAATTTCATCCCGTAACTCGATAACCTGATAGTGACGCCAAAATGACGAGTTGGCGCCCTCTGTTGCTCGTATCGTTCCAAGAAATGTCGAAGCAGACCAGTCATTTCTTCACCTGCTTCTAATAATCTTGCCCTTCATCATGATTTTCTCTCCTAACTGGATGACATAGTTATTTTTGTCGCCACTGCTTGCTCTATTACGAGGTAAAGTCAAAAAATTCCCGGAAGAGTTCGCGTATTCGATCACCTCATCTGAACCCATAAAACGGTTTCCTTTACTTTCATTTTCTGTCGTGGAAAGAGGTAAAAATCCGGTGGTGCTAAGTCGGGGGAATAAGGAGAGTGTTCCAGAGTGGTAACACTGTGTCTGCCAAGCTAATTTTTCACAATCGGAGTGTGATGTGGTGGAGCATTATCGTATAAAAGAACCTAAAGTTTCCCAGTAAGGAAAGAAAGAGTGGGACATCAGCTGGAAAAAAGATGGCAGCTAGCAGTGCTATCAGCGGTAACCTGCAATGGTGCCAATACTTAAACCGGTACAAAAGTGTCCGTGCGGAATGCAGCTCGCCCATTAGTGATGGCCAACAGCAGCCAGCATTCGTATGCCATCACATTTCTTGAATCCGGCACTTTTTCTGCAGTTGCTAGCACCTATCTTACTGCTAAGGCCTGTTTTTCTATGAGCTAGTTTCACCAACAGCTATAGAAGTGTCTATAGAAATATTTGAACTTGCAGCTGTTTCCTTGTGGTCACCCCCCCCCCCCAAGTACTGACTGTGCTCGATGTTGTTTGTTTTTCGTGATTGGACATGAACATCCCAAGTACTGACCGCGCTCGGTGCTGGTTGGTTTTTGTGACTGGACATGAACAAGTACTTTCAGCGTATTCTACGACCGCTCGTTGTTTTCAATACACTATTTCAAGTTTGTTTCTTTTGTGATTTGCGTCCCCAATCATTATACTTGTATAGAAATTGTACATATATTATACGTTGATTGATTCTCAACTGACTGATTCTCAAAACCGAAATCCTTTGCAACTGAGTAAAACCAGATTTAAGAAGAAAAAAGTAGTGCGTTGGAATAAAGAATTTATTTATTTATTCCTTTACTTATATATTCTGTTGGTGGCAGTGGTGCTATATTATTTACAGTTAAAAAAATATCTTGACAGCTTAAATTGTGTTAAGATATTCATTTCAGATTTGTGTTCAAATTCATTAATCTGCCGCGAGGTGATAAAAATAACTCTTATTTTAATATAGACTTGACAAAATATTTAAAAGCTAATAAATTATTATTTGTTAAACTTTAAACGTAATTGTTTAGATATTTTTACACTTCAGCTTAAAATATTTGAATAAAAATTACAATTAGTGATTTTTTTTTCTTAGATGAATTACGCCATCAAGAATACGGGCTCCCAGCAATAATACTGCAAAAGTTCGTGCACTTCCATGGTGTGGTGGTCCAGCACAAGAGATAAAAGGGAGGCCCATCAAAATTTTACCTGATAATTTTCAACAGCATAGTTGAATCAGTGTTGCCGATTGGGGACTTATTTGTCCCCAGATTGTTGATTGGCACCGCTTTTTTGAAATAGAAATATTCAACCAATTTAAAAACAGATTAAAATTTGTGAAAAAAATATAAGAATTATACTATTTTAAAAAAGTTGTGACAGTTAAATAAGCTTAATTAAAAAAGTCCCCAATCTGGCAACACTGACTTGAATGAAGCTGTCCAGCAGTGGTCATGCAGTGGTACAGTCATGCCAGCACCTATCTTGCTGCTGGACAGCAATTTCTTCTTTTTGGGTTGTTGCAATTTTTCAGGTCGTTTTCGTCTGATCGCATATCGTAGTCGTTTAAGGATCTACAAGTAAAATTCTTGGAACAGATGTCATAAGTTCCCGCAGCCGCCATCTTGGTATTTTTCTTGGCTTGAAAACTCTTTTTCCGCCAAGTAGTAAATGTCGTCAAGCACCGGTTCATACGCATGTTTGGCTTAACGAAAATAAAATGTAAATAATAAACAAAATTCGCTAAAATGGCAATCAGTATGTGGCCAGACACATATATACGTATAGCAAAATACACACAAACAAAATTCGATAAAATGGCAATCAGTAATCGTTGCATGTGAGCTTCGCGCACATTAACCGAAAAAAAAAAAACATCACTGCATTCAGCATTTCTCGCGCTGTAGCATTCTCAAAATTCAGCAGTTCTCGTTTGTAGGAATCTCAAAATTTAAAAAACTCTTAAAGCAGCAAAATATACATAAAATTATCAACATACCTTAACAGACATCTACTTTCTTGAAAGCTCCAGCACGAAATATCTCTCATTACATCACCGTCATTTTCCAAATTAGGCTTATGAATGCGCATTCACACACTATAAACAAACATTATTTTCTTGTCAAAATTTCCTCATATTTCCTAATTACTTCAGCAAGAACGTTTAAACGTACTACAGAAACCATAGTCAATGAAATACATTTAATAAATTTCACATAAAAATAAAAAGGCAGAACTATACAACACGATATTAAAATACATTCACAATATTCCAAGCTAAAATGAGCTTCTCAGGGGTTGCCAGAATGACACGTCACAATACACACGTCACACGGGATTCCACATATCGAGGTTGCCATATCCATGAACACCGCCAACACGCCAACAAAAAATCGCCAAACAATTCAAAACAACGGCTGAGGGAACATAAAGCATCTAAGCCAAATTCTTTATTGAGTGTTTGGCTTTGAGGAATAAATTCGTAGTGAAAGACGCTCTCATACGCGATCGACGCCCTCGAACACGCTCAACATTTTGATCTGCAGCTTAAGCGGAGGGCACACAGTCTGAGGGCCATCTTCGATGACTGTACGACCCTTACGAAAATGTTTATATGCCACTCGTAAACAGCTGTTTTTTTCATGGCATCGTTTCCGTATGTTTTCTTCAGCATCTCGAGCGTCTCAGAAGGGGATTTCTGAAGGAAAACGCGGAATTTGATGTTTGCACGATGCTCTGAAGACGACATTTCAAAATCCGACGAATGAAAAATTCTCTTTGGCAGAAATTATCCACAGCTAACGCAGACAGTACCAGATATGAATTCCAAATCCTTGTGTATTTTCCTTATTAGTGCTGTCAACTTCCAAAAAAGGTTTTTCTCCTAAAACGAACACCTGTGTGAATGTAGCCGACAATATCGGTAATTTATTGACTTTACTACGTATATTTGATGCATTTTATTCCCATGTTTCATACCGTCTATAAAACTGCGTACCACAATAAATGAATAGCGCATTTCGCCTATCCAGTCTCAGAAACTTATTTAATAACGCCGAAATTATTTCCGATCTTACCAGCGTGAAGCTAATCTTACGTGTAGACTGTTATTATTTTATTATGCAGACAGATATTGGCAATTTATTCCGAGTTAAATCTCTCTACAAACCACTTTTTTTTTTCTTTTTTTGTAATGGATTTGTAATGGATTTTGTATTGTCCAGGAAATATCCTAGTTTAGGTGCATGGCGGTGTTGTGTTTTAACACTTATTTAGAGCGTTAATTTGAGTTGAATCGAAACGTGTTTTAGACACATAATGTATTTAATATTTCTTTATTTTAATTAATTTAGTATTTTCATGTGAAATTTAATGATTTAAGATAATCAATGAGCTTCTAACATCTGCCAATATCTCCGCTTAAATTTAATAATATATTTTACATTATGTATGCACTGAAATCTGCGATTAACCTCTTGGGGACGACCGACAGGTGTACGTGCCGCATTAGATGCTCAGATTCCGTGATTATTCCCACTTTTTTTTTTTTTTTAATTATTATTATTAAGTTTACCTTATTCATTCGGCGCATTTTCTCAATTTAATAAGGCAAAAATTTCTGTTTTGAAAAACCGGTATTAGAAGATTAAAAATTCTGCAAAAGGCGCCCGTCGCGAAGGGTATAAGAAAGCTAAAATAATTGTTAAATTTTAGTTACAAAAACGCTTAAAAATCGTCATCTGACAAGTCTGGTTTGGAGCTAAATTGAAACTAAATAATCAGAAAACATATACTATTCGGAAATATTGCTGCTAATATTGAAAGACCATTAGAAACCTACATTAGGAGAAAATAACCTATCATTAAATCTTTAAAGTTTCTTACTTTCTGAAAAAAATATTAAATAAGATCACCAAATATATATGTACAACATCTCAAATTTTAAAGATGATAGTTAATATTCAGTTTAAGTGTGTTATAAAAAACGTTATTCAACATAGCTGGCTGATGCAAATTAAGTTTTGCAAGTAAAGTAAACTTTTTCGATACTTATATGTTTCTTTTTTTGTTTTGCTTTGTTTTTTGTTTTTGTTTTTTTTTACTTTGCCGAAGTTTGGCTACTTAAGACTACAAAATTCTTCTCTTTTTCACGCATGTTTTTACACAACCACTAACGTAATTTTGCAACAAAATACATAAAATAGTAAAGTCTCACGTGAGGAAAGCTAATTAAGAAAAGCAATACTTTGCGTCTGTAATTTATATTGATTTTTCCCCTAGACACGAATGCAAAAAAAAAAAAAAAAAAAAAAGAATTTAAAGATTCTTTAGAGAAAGGTCGAAAAAATTCTAAGAAGCGAAAACTTAATTAAATTATTTTCGCTGTTTGTTTAAATAAATGATTTGCTTATGTGCAAACTAAGTACTAAAATTTAGAGTTGCGGTAATATAATTATGTTAAACAATAACTAATATGTTTATTGTGTTATACATTTTTTATATTTAGAAAAGTTGCCGCAGATACAATAATATGTTTTTGAATTCATTTATAGTAGAAAAATATTAAACGCTTTTTTTGTGTTGTTGAATGTAAAAATTTTTTAACATGATTTTAAATATCACTGTAATGTATCCAGTTTTTCACTGAGTCTTGTATAAGATTTATGCATTTTTTTACATGCACATCACGGGAGATTCTCCAATAATCGGAAAATTTACTCTGTGATTTTGAGAAAAATAAAAGTTAAATTTTAAGGAGTGATTTTTAGAAATAGGTAAGACATGAGGCAGTATGTTATTTACAATATTTCGGCACAAACTTTAAACAATATTTTTCTTTAACCATTTCCGGCGCGGAGTAATTTTCTGTATAAACTGTTGAAATGATGGACTGTCACCAAAATTTATAAACGAATTTATTAGAAGAACTTGCATATTTTCAATTAAGTTATAAAAGGAAAAGTTTAATTAAATTTTGTGGATGCCAGTAAAATAAAAATTAAGTGTTCTATTTTAAGAACACCGCCTGCGAATGGGCTTTAACCTACGTACATCTAATCAACCCGTCTGTGTAATTTATTGCATTCGATTCGAACTAAAAATTTCTTCATAAAAGTATTTACCGTAACTTCGCGCGTATACGCCGCTCCTCAGCTAAGGTTAGCTGGGGCAACTGGGCCAGGATTTTACAATGTGACTCTGGACATTCTGGCCTTTCAGCTTAAAAAAGACAATGTTCATTTGAATTAAAGTATGAACTTCTGTAAATGTGTTCAGTTAAGTTCCCTCTATCAGACAGAAATGCTCAAAATTACATTTTAATATTAAAACAAAATATGCATATTTCATCTTTCTTTCATCTTGGGTCCTGTAGCCCCATAAAAATGGGGTAAGTGGACCAGAAGGGTCTATGTTCCACACGCATTTCATCTTTCTTTCATCATGGGTCCAGTAGCCCCATAAAAGGGGAGTAAGTGGACCAGAAGGGTCTATGTTCCAAACGCGTTTATTTATTTACTTATTTTTTTTTTTTTTCATATGGGATAACAGGTCCTGTTTGAAAAAGTGTAAAAAAATTAAACCAGGCAAATCATGTAAATAAAATATCAGCTAAAGAGGACGTAAAGGAAGCTTTTGCTGTCAATGTGTATAAAAAAATCACTAAAAGTGAAAATATTAGATTTATTTATAACAAAAACAAAACAAAACAAAAATATGTAAGTAATTATGTACTTTAGTATAGGTAATAAGTATAAAATTCACATGGGTATTTTAAGGAAAAAATTAACAAATTAAATCTATGAACAAACAGCTACATAATACTTAAGTACTTCATCTGTATCGTACAATTCCAAGGTTTGGCAATCTCGTTTTCAGGGGTAATGTACTTGCATTCGTAAAATGTTGAAATAATTTAATGACACCAGTATTTACAAGAGAATCTACTTTAAAGAAGTAAAAGTATATTTTCGCGTACTTAATAAAGGTGAAATTTTCATTGTAAATTTCCGGTGCCAATGTGGCAATTAGGGATTAAAATTATGTGATGCCATAACGGCATTACCGCCTCTCAAGGGGTTAGAAATTTGGTTTGATACTACCCAATATACTTTTTTTTAATTTTTATTACGTAATTATAATAAGGTATTCCACAATTTTCTTTATTGTGAGCAAAAAACAATGGAGATATTTATTTCCCGTAGTAAGAGAAACACAAAAATATTATTTAAAACTATTGGGTTAACTGGATCCAGCATGGTCCAGTTACACCGGATACATGTCCCAGTTACCCCATTCTTGAAATATTGCGCTATTGCGCATGCGTCAGATCTAATTTTATTTTATCAAAACAGTGGAGAGCGGAAATTGTTTAGCTGCATTTCTAAGAATTCGCTTTTGTGTAAATAATATTGATTTATCTAAAAACGTTTTTATTGTTAATATTTATAAAAAACGAAAACTCTTAAAAATTTTAAGAAGTTATACATCGTTTTTGCTTTTCGTGAAGCAAGTTTTTTTTTTGTTGTTGTTTTCTCGAATTAGATTAAAAAATGTTACTACTTCTTAAAATATATATTTGAATATTATCCTCCTCATCTGCTGAAATTTACGTATACCTGTTTTTTCAAAGACATTCTCAGAGCTGCCAACCTTTACGCTTTTTTGCTACCACTAAAATTTAGAAGAGATTTTCGCCTTGTTTAATCCTGAGATTTCGACTATTAAATAAGGCGATATTTACAAGAAAATTTTAGTGGTAGGAAAAAAGCGTAAAGGTTGGCAGCTATGCATTCTTTTGAATTCTTCTTTTTAGGTGAACAAAACACAGGATTACGCTCATCTCTTGCTTCTCGTCGAATCTTTTTAATAGTACTACTAGAAAGCCCGGCAATTTGACTGGCTCGTTTTGTAGAATTAGCTATCGGAGAATTAATTCTTTTTCTGCTCCTTGGTCACAAAATTGAATGACATTATACAATAATTTTCTTAATACCACTTCTGTAAGATTTATTTCTAATCGAACTAGCCATTTGAACACTAAATTTAGAAGTTTTTATTTGAATTAAAAGGAGATATTAATAGAATTTTAAACTTTGATCAGAAGTAAAAAATAACAAATAAGTAGGCGCTAGCTAATCTTAATGACAACGCAGACGAGAACGCCACAGTAGAACTTCGGAAAATGCCCATCTCAGCTTAACACCCCTTAGAATAGTAGAATAGTCCCAGAATGCTAGGCGCGGCTTTTGAAAACGAACAGTATGCAAAAATTATATGAGGGATAGCAGTGAGAGGTAAATTAAAGTTTGTGATTTTCTCAGAAATCAAGATTGCTGCTTCTACCACAAATTTTATCAGACCTCTGACTAGTTACAAGAGTAGTTTCATACAACACGAGTGACATAAAAACTAAAGGGCAACTTCTCTCTGGCCCGAAATAATCTAAAACTATTTATAATTTACAAAAGAAAATCTTTATTTTATACTTTAGAATGTATATTTTCCCGTTTTATAGTAAAGTTTCTAAAGCTAGTTTGCCATTACACGTAAATTTGTTCCTGAGTATCAGTTCATGAAGAGGGGTATAAGGGACAAAACTGACAATTTGAATATTTAAACTATTATTTTATTAAAATTACAGCTATTTTCTTGAAACTTCTTTTCAAAATTGTAGATTGGCATCACAGAAAGAATTTTATGCTAACTAAAATTATAGAAAAATGATAAAAATGTGGCATATAACAGCAAAGGTACACAAATTACCCACTTATAGCAGAATCGTCACCATATAGTTAATGTATAAGCTATAAATGAAGAGTTTCCAACAACCTTAGGCGAAAATATACCATACATTATTTAAATATAATTTTTCTTATTTAATCATAGCCTTAGATAACAAATAAGTGCTTTCCAACTTCTAAATATTATTTCGTAAAATGTCTGTTAATTTGAACTAGGTTAAACATGTTTCAAAACAAAAAAAATACATATGAAGTTTCGTTTTTTAATTAATTTCATGTTTCTTTTTAAAAATTTTTAGATTTAATTTCTCGTAAATTTTCCGTTTCTAAACGGCTTTTACCTATGTCAAATTAATTCACATATTACGGAATATTTGTGGGAAGTTGGCAGGTATGTAAATGTAAATATTTATTAAATTTGATATTTAATAAAGCAAATATTTCTCTAACATATTACTGGTATCATAGCTGCCAACTCTTCCGCTTTTTTGTACCGCAAACATTTAATAGCAATGTTTGCTTTATTTAATCGGAAGATTACGGCGATTTAAAAAGATAAAATTTACTATAAAATTTTTGTGGTACAAAAAAAGCGCAAGATATTGGCACCTATGCTGGTATTTATGCAGCGCGAGGTTAACTTGTTTCAAACCCTTTTACAAGTTATTCACAAGTGATTAATTATATAATTAAAAGCATAGTTTATCTGATTAATAATCGAACGAACATAGCAGCCAATTTGACAGAGAAAAAAAAATAGATTTTGATTGGAACTATAAAATGTCTTAACCCTTTCGGGACCGGCGGCTTTTACACAAATTGTATTCAGTTGGCACAACTTTTTTTTAAAGTTACTTTTAATTAAAAAATCACGAAGATGCTCTAATTAAAGAAAGCAAATATTACTTTTCTTTTTTACTGGTGCCAAAAACAAGATCCGTATGCTCCCTTTGAAGGTATATATATGCACACATGGTCCCGAACGGGTTAACCGACGAAACTATAAAGTTGAAATTTTAAACTTTTTAGCTGAGCGTTGCTTGCTACCACAAACTCTGACAGATAATTTTAGCTTTATATGATCTTAAAATTTTATGTGTTTAAGTAAGGAATATTTTTGAATACAAAAATAGTGGTGGCTATTTAAATAACTTAAATATGTGCATCTATGTTGACGGCTGCGTGAATGCAACTCCAGCGAGCAACGGGTTAATAAAATAAATCCAATAAATCACATGCTGAAATAAGTTAAATAATTATCGAGCAACGGCTTTTTAAAAATGATTCTATTTTTATATTCTCTTCACAACAGTGTATTTTAAAAATAAATTTGTAGTACATTTAGCTTGGCCATGTTGTCAAAATACAGGTAAAAGTGTTTCTGAAAAAAAGTGGTGCCCACTAAAAAAAAATTCGTGTAACAGATGCTATAACGTCTTTCTCGTTATATATTCATTTAAAACCTTCCCCCCTCCTCAAAAATCAACATTTAACTTTAATTATTCATTTTTTTGTCATTGCACCCCCCCCCCTCAAATAAAATACCGTAATTTCCCACGTATACGCCGCAGCTCAGATAATTCGATTTCCTACCAGAATTTGTTTTAAATAAAATGTGACTTGCTTTTGCTTAGCATTTATTTGACTTTCTTTTTTAAATAAAACTTCTGGTGTGAAAAAGACTTAACTAAGCCGCGGCGTATACGCGGGAAATTGCAGTATTTAGTTTAAATTTGACATTTTATATTTAATTTCGTACTTCTCTAGTCATTCACCCCCCCCCCCCCATCACACTACTGTAAGTTTCATTTATTCTTTAAAAGTTCGTTTTAAATGCATGCATCATTTTTATCAGCCACTTTCTTTTTACTTTTAACTTCACACAGACATGTGTATAGAAATAAATCTTAACAGTAGTTATTTTCCGTTGAGATAAAAAAAGAATAAAATAGAAATGAATTCCCTTGGCCTCTCAGCTGACAATATGTAATGCATATTTTATGAGTAACACAGATCCGCGCATTAGATTTTTCTCATCATTTTAGCTTGCATTCCTATTAATTCCCACTCTTTATTTTATCAGATAACGACCATATGCCCTGCTGACTAACACAGCTGTCGTTAAATTGTAACGTACATGTAATATCACGTGTTTAGCTATTCCTTCAGTTACCCGGCTAACAGACCCTAGCAAAATATTTATTTCCTGTTCAAGACCTGTATCAGCAGGCTTAAAGCCTCTTGTTCTCATTATGTCTAGAAGATCTGGTTCTAGGGTTTTCACAGAAGCTCCAGTTATATTATCAACCACAAGTGCTTCGATATTTATCGAGTTAATAGGTTGCACAATACTGGATAATTCAAGAGCAACAACTATATAACAAGATTCATAAGGGCGTCTCCGCCCAAAAGGATAAACTAATAAATTTTCTCTTCGCAATGGCTTCAATTTTAATTTTTGTACTAGCGATCTCTTCACGAAGCATTTTTCTGAACCACTATCACATAAAACGCGAGCCAACAAGCATTCCTTACCAGCAGACACAGAAACTGTACAACTCTGCAATAATGTAGATTTATTTTGTTTATATTTTTGTTCCGACATCATAGATACAATTGCATCTTTCATTTCTTTTTCAGGATCTTCTTTTGCTGTTTCTTTAAAACAAAACAAAGGACTATGGGTATTGTTACCACATTTGGAACAAGGGTTAATTTTTGTTCTACAGTTTACAGATAAATGTGACTTATTTGTGCATTTGTAACAGCGGCCTTCTTTCTTTAATTTATATCGTTTTTGTTCATCAGTGAATTTCGAACAAACATGAAGAATAATCTTCATGAGTTTCAGGAGTTTCACGTTATTCTTAATTTAAATCAAGGTTGGGAGAGCTTAATTATAGACTTCACGATTCATATAAAATCACATTATTCTGAATTAAATCATATTAAATTAATCGAGCATATTTTCACAACTGAAAATGGCGCTGGTGTTGTTCAGTATAAGTCCAAGTCAAGCACAGGATGATTAAAAACTTTGTTAATTCTATTTACACTTATAAATATTTACAGTATTTACAATGAAAACATTTGGATAATATTTCTTTAAAAACATGTAAATATTCCACACTGGGAATTCAAGATAATTTCTTTTATATGTTCAAGAATATTTATTTCTCCCTTTTCGGAAGATCAAGAAATACACAGCCAGCATGCTGCTTTCGAGATTCACATTCACAATAAAAACTAAACTAAAAAAGAAAGAGTAAAAAATGTTTTCAAATATCAATTCTCTCGAAGGTCACGTGATCTTTCGCGGCGGCCGCCTGGCTAAGAGAGACCCGCGAGAGAAGGTTGCAAAATATTCCACAAACTCCCCCCCCCCCCGATGAACAAGGGTTCATCAAAATGGGGGTTCAAATAATTAAAGTAGAAATAAAAGTTATTCTGAAAAATCATCAGTTACACTATACATAAATACAACACAAAATCAAAATATATACTTACTTACTGGACTTTAATAAAATAAAACAATTTATAAAATTTGAGAACAAGTTTCTGCTACTAAAAATAGAAAGAACAATTTAAATCTATACAAATTATTATAAAACAATTCAAGAGAAAAAATCAAACTAAAGATTAAAAATATTAACAAACAAAAGCATGTTTTTCTTTTTTTTTTAAGTGAAAGGAATAAAAAGTCTTTGAATCAATTACTGAAACAGTTAAAAGTTTTTTTTTTTTTTTTTTTTTTTAAGTCAAATGAGAGTTTCTTTGAGAGTTAATAAAATCAAAGTTTTTTTTTTTCTTTCAGTTTCTCAGAGTTCTAAATTATGCACAAAAATTAATAAGTCTTAATGGTACATGTTCATAAGCATAAGAATCACATCATATATTTCAAAGTCAGAAGTTTTATTCCGGTCCGTGTAGTGAGCAGATTGTAAGTTGAGAAGGCACTCATTTTTCAAGCGCTTCCAAAAATGATTCAGAAGAGTCTCGCGCAAACGGAAGCGTTTCACTAAGGATTCCTTGGTTGCAGGTAAACACAAGATATGCTTTACTGTTGCTATAACTAGTTGACCAGGGCGAACGCTAAATTTCTTGGAGATTGCACGTTTGTTCAGGACTGATTTTATGCACTGTCTGGATCTTAAAATCCAAAACTTTTCACGAGTTTTTACCAATGTACTGAACACTTCTGAATGAAAAACTTTTTCATGTGCATCTTTCACTATTATTTCAGTAAGTTTATGCTTTGTAGGAATCTCAACAGGATGTTTTTCATAAAATGGAGAATCAGACTTTTGTAACCGTCCTCGTACCAACAGCAAAACATCATCTGACAACATAGGATTTAACGGTAGAAGATTCGATTCCTTAGGGATACTCTTGTTACATTTCAAGCTTTTAATAACTTCAGGGAAACTTTCTTCCTGCACTAGCTTTAACCAAAAATTTTCAGCATGAAACATTCCCTCAGCTGATAATTCTGAAAATTTTCTTTTTTCTACCTTTAATTTTACATTAGAAATAAATCTAAATATCCATGCAGTTACTCGATACAATTTCTTTAGGGAGCTATACTTTTCAAGAATAAAAATGGGAATTTCATCAGATTTATTTGTTTGAACAGCACAAGAAATGGTTGCTGCTTTTCGAGACTTTTCTTCAGAAACATCAGGTAATCGAGATGCATAAATTTTAACACTAGACCACTGATCATCGGGCAAGGAAAAAAATTCAGGAACATACACATTAGGGTTAGCATCAGGAAAAATAAGCAATTGGAGATGCTCCTTTTCCATGTTCAGGTTGCTAAAATACTGCCAGGGAATTTTCAAGTGTGCGAGATACGGGATTTCTGAAAGCCAATTTTGCCAATTATTTTCTAGTTCACCACAAAAACTTTCATCCCATGATATTCCCATTATCCACAATTGCTGTAAAAGGCATTTGACACGAAGAACAAAAGGGGCAATAAATCCGGCTGGATCAAACAACGTAGCTGCAATTTTGAAAACATTCCGTTTTGTACAAGAATCATTATTTAATTTTTCTAACAAGGGTCGTAATTCTAGTCCAAATTTATCTTCTGTATTGTTACAGATCAATCCTAAAATTTTCAAGGAAGTATTTGGAGGTTCGAAACTCGAAACAGGAATGTTTTCATCATCTAAAACATTAGAATTCAAGTTAGGGACATGATACAAACAATCGTTTAATGATAGAGAATCACCATATTTAGAAGAAGAATCATAGACTATGCGCATTTTTGTTGTAGTTTTGTCGTCACGGATAACAGGTCTGTCTGGCATGTAATAGAAATTATTAGAATCTTTTTCGGTGCACAATTCTATTACACCCTCATCAAACTGCTCTAGCAAAATGGAGCTATATTCCTTAATTAAAGAATCGTTTTTCAAGAATTAATTTTCTAAACTAGAAAACCGCTTTTTTGCTACTTCAAGATTATTTATAAGCAATTCACGAGAATTTTTCCCCAATAATTTTCTTCATAACGCCCATTTTATTACCTCATGATCGGTAATGTTCTTTTCATTGCTTTCAGCAATGCCAATTGATTCAAGATCCCAAAATGCTTCCAGCTGAGTATTTATATTTTCAACTGAAACACGCAAACAAGCTACCTCTTTTTTATTCGACTCTATCTGCCCTTGCACCGTATGACCGAAAATAGTTTCTGCAACGTATAATTCTTTTGTCAATTTTCCCTCGATTCCCTTTAATATTTTCCACACCCGGGTAACCACAAGAATTTTATTAACTAGCAAACCTATAAGCCCGCCATGGCGTATAATTTAATTCAATGTAAAGCTTTGTGATTTTTAATGTTTGCTTTGTCTACGCCATCCGTATTATCGCCAATATCTTGTATATGATTGTCTTATCCTCGCCAATGCATGAGTAATTGTAACAAAATCTTTTTTCTCTTTTGCTGCTGACCTAGAGCGATGTAGACGGTAATTAAGCCCCGCTGGGGGCCTCTGCCGCTGGGCAGTTAACGCACTTCCTCCCCGTCTCTCTGTAAGTCCACGGCCATCCCTTTAAAAGTTTTCATAATAAAATAAGTTAAGTCCTCTAAAATTTTGTGTTGGAGTTTCTGCAATGTCTATGAATCTGGGTACACGAAAACACCTTCATAGATGCTGCTTCCGATGTAACGTAAGAAGAGACAGGGATGACCGCCCCGGGAACCAAGCTTTCGCTTTAGATTATAAGTGCAATCCCTGAGGGAAGCGTAAGAAGAGACATAGAACCGCTAAGGATAACTTAAATAGTTTCAAATAAAACTCTGGTTTAAGGGGTGTTTGTATAGCATGAGTTAAATTTACGGCCATTGTAATAAGTAAAATGAATATATCAGTAAATCTAAAACGGAGATTATTGATTAGAAATATTGGTATTCGAAAAGCTGACCCGTGAGACCTCTGCAAATAGTGGGAGAATCGGTGCCAAAACGTCACCTTGTGGACCAAAATTTTAGATTAGATTATCCCTTAAATGCGCGATTTTTTATTTTGTTTCAAAAAAATTATATCTGTTTCTCTGGAAGGTTTATTACACAGAAAAAATAATGAAAAGAATCAGAGATACATTTTTCATATAATACGTCAATCTTTTCTTCTTTTACACATCTGCAATACAAGTAAAAACTACGGTCGTGTGGCTGTTTTACGCTAAAATATTGCAAAATAGTAAATATTTTAATAAGTATGTCTTCAAATACCTTAATTTATATAATTATTTATTTTATAAATCTTAACATTTAACCCTTTAATTCTCATGATAGAATACGTACTAGAAATTACGTAGTTCAGAGAATCTGACGTTACACCAGAAAGTTTCAATGGTTAATTTCGCTTTATTAAAATACGGAATGTCTGTTATTACATAAAGCAAATATTTCTATTTTAATTTTCTGGTGTGAATTAGGTATATTCGAATAAAAAAAATCTTTTAAATTTAAAAGACTGTTCTTTGCATATATGCAAAGCTGCGCACTAAAGGGTTAACTTTACTTAGTTAAAGACAGAAAAGTTACGATTAAATGTGGCGACTATTGAAGTCTATTTAACTATTGAAGTCTGTGACCAATAATTGCTGGAAGTGCGTTTGTAGTTGTGATAAACGTTTTTAAATTGAACATTTTTTTTAAATATGGCTTGGTGTGTATACATTCTATAGATCATATACAGGGCTGCACAAAAGTTCTCAAGTACATTTCCGTTTATTCACGGAAATGGCTGAATGAAATTTTTGACTGTGCTATGCGTTTCACTGAACTAACTTTTAGCATACTATACAGCATACATGCAAATCCATAGTTTAGTTTAATATTTTATACCTTAAAAGCTGACGAAGTGTAAGGAAGATTTTAACACTTCACATAATAAAAGCGACATCATTTAAGAAGAGCATTTAAAAAAATGAGTTAAAATATTAATTTACTAAGTAGATATTTTAAAAGTACGAATACATCACATGCCCATAGACTTAACATTACCGAAGGGATTTTGGAAGTTGAGTGACTAGCAGCCTTAAATGTTTACTGTTTATAAGAGAAAAGTAATTGTTTATAGATTGTATTAATTACTACTAATATTTAATTAAATGTATTTAATTTTACTAAATATAAAATTTATTATTTACATTTAATTTACTGTAATAATAATTATTACATTTATATTCACATTTGATAAAGTTACATTTAATAATACATTATGTAAAATTGAGTCTCTACAGTATAGAAATGCTGGTTTTACAGTGTATTTAATAGATTACCAGTTTCAATCTCATTCTTCAGTACTCAGTTTTTTATCTTTTCGTCACTCTGTTATTGGTCTTTATCAGGACTACCATCAGACCTAGATGGAAGAAGAAGTTGTAGGGTCTCGCTCTTGTATGGCTTGCTCTTTTCCTCTAGTCTTTGTCTAAAGCAGATTATAAAAGGATCACTGCTTAAAAGAAGCCAATTTGGGACATATATGTTGCAAACTTTTCTATTGCACTTTCTTGAGTACTTTGTACGGTACTGTTTAAAGTGTTTGTTTCTGCCATCGGCAGCTCCTTCTGATCGCTGCGTTTGCCAGTGGGTACGATTGCTTTCTTAACCCCTTAACAGTGACATTTGTTTTCTTACAAAGAAATTAAAAATCGTGATGTACACCACTTTTTCCATACTAAAATAGTTACCTTACTTAATCGAAAAATATCTAACAATCAATAAAGAAAAATTTACAGTTACAAATTAGTGATATCAAAATGCTTTTAATAACGAAGCAAGTGAAGTGCTCTTGCCAGAATCCAGTTCGGGCCACACTGTTAAGGGGTTAATTACAAGTACATAATGAATCAAAACCTTGTGCATTGTTGGAATCATACGGCGCCAACTGTAAAGATTCACACACAGTCTTGCTGTTTTATCAGCACATGTTTGGAACTTTTCTTCGTCAATGTGATGCCCACTTGTTATGATTTCCAATATTACCTGCAAACTTTTAATCATTTCTACGTTTACTCCAGACATCTTTAATTCCCTCCTTTCTTCCCATATTTTCCACCTATGAGCCACTGAAACTAATTAGGAAAACATTTTTCTGTAAATAGTTATTTATAATTTGAAGCCGATCTGATATTTCTATCAAGAGATATCGATTGTACGTATGCACGTACCTACATACGTACGTACACGCGTACATACAGAATCTGTAAGGGCAAAAGTTCTCAGGTAACATTCTGTAAGCTAAAAACCTGCAATGCGGTAGTAAAAATATAGTTTTCAGCTCTTGAATTCGGTTGCCACAAAAAATGGGATTTAAGTAGTCCCCCTGAAAAAAAATTATATAAAAAAATGGCAACAATATGCGGAAGATTTTTTTGCAGAAATTGGCACTCAAGACTCTAACTAATACGATTACAATTCAAACATGGTTGGGCAAAGCGAGGCACATATTTAAAAAGCTTTCGATATGTTTAAATTAGAGCCAAAAACGCTTTAAAAATAACCCTTTTACACATTTAGTGTTTTTTTATTACATTAAAAACTAAATTGTTTAAATTAGCACATAGTTTAACACTAAGCTCTGACCTTTGTTAAACACGTAAGCCCTGTTTAGTTTCAATTCAACAATTCATTGAGCCACAAAAAAATTATATTTAAACATAACAACAATGCCAAAAAGCAACAAAAAACCACGTCTTTTCACAAAGACACTTCCTTTTCAACTGAGGCCAGGAGCCACCGGATATAATTAAGGTTACTGAAATGGACATAGATTGAAGCACCAATTAATTAACTATTAAAAAATATGATTTTTACAATTGTTGACGAAATTTTAATTTTTGCATTTTTGGTCAGGTTTTTGGGTCAAATACTCCAAACTGTGCTCCAGCTGTTATCTAGATTTGTGGAACAACTGTCTAAGCAGAGAAAAATGACCATGGTTTTTCAGGTGATTGTGACAACTGCGCTCCTGGAAGCGAGATTTGTAAATAATTAGCGTTACCTTGAAAATTACTGGAGATAGTGAAAACATGTCAATTTAAAAATTGTGAAGACACACAGTAATTTTAACGAAAAATATTCGTGGTACGTTTACGCAAGAATTGCACGTAAAACGCGCTTCCATGTACGTTTCTATGAAATTTATAAGAGCGATATTTCTTTGTAAAAACGGACCGAGTGTGAGTCTTGTTAACTTCATTGCTAGACGTAATTACCCATAGGGCCAAACTTCCACCAATAAATTAGATAGAAATTTTCTTCGTATTTAAACGCCATTTTCATGCAAAATTAGCTTCATGTATAATAGAAAATTTTCTATTTGTTTTTACCTTGTGGAAGTTTGCACAGTTGATAATCAGGCCCTGCTTGAATGCACTGTTCTTCAAATTTTCTTTCAAATATTTAACTGTTAAATCTCTCCATGATAGAATGCAATTTAGAATTATTACCCTTGAAGCTGACATACAGCTCAAAGACATTACAACTCGTCCATCATTTTGTACAGTTTTTGTCGTATGTTTGGGATTCAGAGCAAAATCCCTTCTCCTACAAACTCGTATTCGCGCTTTTATGTTGAAAATATTAAGTCTTTAGTGCGCAGCTTTGCATATATGTAAACAACGATGCTTTGAATTGAATATATATTTTTTTATTCTTATATACCTAATTCACCCCCCCCCCCCAAAAAAAAAGCAATATGTACTCTAATTAATAACAGACATTCCGTATTTAACCCTAGAACTACCGGAAATTTTACTCAAGTTTTATAAAAACATTCTACACCAGAATGTTTACTTAAAACTATTTAATTTGTTTATTTAACTTATTATTGTCTGATTTATACATTTAGTTTGTTTTGAAGAAATTTCTGATTTGAATAAATATTTTGAATGTACATGTCGGGTCCATTGGACCCTTCTGGTAGACAGAGGGTTAAATAAAGCGAAATTAACTATTGGAACTTTCTAGTGTAAAGTCAGATTCTCTGAACTACGTAACTTCTAGAATATGCGTATAAATATACTTCTACGTATTCTATCATGCGAATTAAAGGGTTAAAACTTAAGTTTTATAAAATAAATAATTATGTAAAATAAGGTATTTGGAGACATACTTATTAAAATATTTACTAATTCCCATCATTTTAGCGTAAAACAGCCACTCGACGGTAGTTTTTACTTGTATTGCAGATGTGCAACATAATAAATAATTGGCGTATTTTATAAAAAATGTATCTCTGATTTTTTCATTATTTTTCCTGTGTAGTAAACCTTTCAGAGAATCATGTATAATTTTTTCGAAACAAATTAAAAAATCGTGCATTTAAGTGTTAAACATGAACTCATCTGAGAATACAGGTTTTCAGAAATCAGGGATGCACGTAAATATTTTTAAATATATAACTCTTTCTTATTTTTTCTGTTTATCGCAGGAATATTCGCCGAAATGGGCAGAATGGGTGATTACATAAATTACGAATGTTGGCAGCTCTGAATTTGTTTCCTTTCTTTAGTAAATTTCCGGTGATACTTTGTTAAAAATATTTACAAGGGTTGGGAACTAAGCTTTTGCACATACCCGAACGATTCATTTGATAGTAAAATCATTCATTCTGCCAAACACTAGCTATACAATTTCCTTTAAAAAAATAAATCTTTGTAAAAAATCGCCATAAAATAAAAACAATACATAGGACGCGTTTTGAGCTAAAAATATTAAGAGCTCGTCATCAGCTAAAGTAAGCATGTGTCCGTAAGGGGACTAGGTCAAAAATGAACTCAAAGGTAGAGAGTAGAGCTTACAAAGAACGCGACAGATGGCGTTAGCTGAAAGGGGAACATGCAGAAGACGAAAATGTTGCCAAAATGATATGAGAGAATGCTGAAAGGAGCACATGGGGAAGACGAAAGTATTGCCAAAATGATAGAAGAGAGTGCTGAAAGGAGAACATGCAGAAGACAAAAGTGTTGCCAAAATGATAGAAGAGAATCCATTCTCTTCTATCATTTTGGCAACACTTTCGTCTTCTGCATGTGCTCCTTTCAGCTAGCGCCATCTGTCGCGTTCTTTGCTAGCTCTGCTCTCTACCTTTCACTTATTTTTTTACCGTGTCCCCTTACTTTAGCTGATGACGAGCTGTTAATATTTATAACTCGAAACCCGTCCTATGTATTGTTTTTATTTTATGGTGATTTTTTTCAAAGTTTTATTATTTTAATTGTTTCATATCGCCAGTTTTCGGTGCTGTTTCGCTATGCGATTTCCTTCTTGTATTTATTGGTCTAAACCCAGCATCATTAGTGACTCTTCTGATATTTTCTTTTTGTACTAATTACCGTACTTTTGCAAATATTCAGTTAATTTTCTAGAACTGATTGGGGAATTTTCATAAACAAAGAATTTTATTATTCTAACTTCCCACAGTGTTAATTGCTTATGAAGAACTTTTCGAGCTTTATTTTCAATCCACTTTCCTATTCCGTACAGAATAATAACCCATTTTACGGTGGAACGTCTTCGAGACATTATTTCACAAATTTCACAAGAAAATTTCTCATTTTTCCATGGAAATTAATAGTCACCGTAATTTCCGGCGTGAATCCGCGGATCAAACAATCATATTTTGACCCTTTTTATTTTTAATAAATTGTAATTTTCTTCTCATAATGCTTTTGCGCAAAATATCATTCAAATACAGTGTTACTAGAGCGCTACTTTTTTACATTTAGATTGCTTGATTCACACCACTTTTTTAAGAACGCATAATTCGGTTTATTCTCGCATTATTTAATCTGTCATTAAGTAGGGTGAATATCTCTACTTCAAAAAAGTGGTGGGAATCAAGCAATATGAATTTAAAAAATGTAGCCCACTGACAACATTGTTCAGACAGTTCAATTGTTCAATCTTTGTTCAATTTGTATTTATGAAATTTAAATTTTTGTAAAGGTTTTAGAAAATATTATTAAGCGTAATATTTTTAGATATCACTTTCTTAATTTTTCGTGTAGTTGTCCTGATGCAAAGAATATACGGATGTCCACATGTAACCTACCTTATTTCAAATGTTAATTGTACAGAAAATACGAGTCCTAGAGACTTGCGATTTGCAATTTGATGAATTTGATGAAAATTTTCATGATTTTTTTTTTTTTTTTTTTTTTTTTTTTTTTTTTTTTTTTTTTTGCTGCAAATGTTTTCCCGAAACAGTTAATTTTGGTTGTATGCATTATTGATATGTCGTGACATCAAGTTTATTTTGCTGCAAACGTTTTTTGTCTGAAAAAGTTACATTCCTGTCAACGTATGCACATCTATATTGGCTTCGGTCGCAGATCTCAGAATGTCCAGTCGATATTCAATCTCAACCCACAAGTTAAGCAGCATGTCACAAGATTCGTACTGATTATTATTTCCAGGTGATTATTTCTCGTTATCTTCCAAGTGAAATATCAGGGGTTTTTTTGTATGAAAAATTAAATCTAGTTCAAACGAGCGAAATTTCACCTTACTTAACACTAGAACGGCGGGAAATTTTACTCAAGTTTTATAAAAATATTTCACATCAGAATTTTTGCTTAAAAATATTTAACTTATTTATTTAAGTTATTTTTGGGCAGCATATATTAATCTTATATTATAAAAAGTTTTCTGGTTCGAATCGACATGTATTCACGTGGCAAGGGTCTAAATGACCCCTCGCCGCCGTTCTAGTGTTAAGGAGAGATTTTCTATAAGAAAATACTAGTAGCGAAGAATTTTTTGGTCTGGAAATTCCAAGACCCGTACGAACCCTGATGTCAGCTATGACTGAATTGATGGCTTCCGAAATTTTAATGCATACAGCAAACATAAACTGCTTTGGTAAAAGGAAATTCCAGCAAAATAAACTTATTGTGTTGTTATTCACGATTCTTCAAACCGCGAACCTCTGATACTCTAATCATTTCCGTACAATTAACGTTTGAATGAATGGAGGTTTCATGTGGAAACCCTGTATAAATTTTTAACACCTTAATTCTCGCTTCCGTAAATATCACGGGCTGAGGTGTCGTTCGTTATTTCTCGTGCCCGTCATATTTCATGGCTGGAGATTTATTATTGGAAAAAACTTCTGAAACCAGAAAAATTTAACTAGCATTTCCGTGCCAAGACTTTGAATATTACCGTTTGGGTTCGGATTTTGGCGTTGATTGTGATGCTGGACTTGGGTTGCATGTTTCGAAATATGTCACACTTAAAAATATTATTAATAATCAAAATTTAATGTGTATTATATTATTTCAAATATTAATTGTAAAAATTTGTTTGATGATGAAAAATAAAGAAATAAGATGTGAAAAATAAAGGTCTTATTCGCATTAATTTGTATGTTGGAAAACAAACATTAAAACACAGAATTCTCGCATGATGGCTTTTCCACAAATGTGAATTTGTTCTACAATATCTTTTTTTTTTCTCCTTAAAAAAAAGAACAAAAAAAGAAAAAGAAAAAAAAACTAATTGCATATTTTATATAGAAATCTAGAAATCTAGAAATCTTATAATTATTCAATTTCTGTAATAAAAAAAATATGTACTTTTTTGATGTTTTTTCCATATATTAAGAGACCGTTAAGGGGTTAACATACGTCACCTCAATTGGTTTGTAATTTGGTTGTCAGAAAAGTGCGTTTTCTGGCATTAGTTCATCGTATAGTTAGATTAAAGTCATCAAATGGATTTATTCCGTTCTAATGCTTTTTCTTCTTTTTATTTTATATGCAAATTTATTGGTTTTTTTTTTTGTTGTTGTTGTTGTCGTTGTTATTAAATTATGGCATGGCTTCTTTATAAGCCGGGGGCCCACAAGTTTCTGTTCTTAAATAGAGTATTTTTTTTATTTTAATATAGTGAGAGATTGGTGCCCACGAGCAACAGACAGTTGGCGCACATCAAGGCGGTGGAAAATGAAAACTATGAAGAAAGTCCATATCATGAACTCCAGATGCACGATCATAATATACTAATTCATAGAGTCTTGCAGAGATTATATCACTATAAAAAGAAAAACAAAAAATGGCACAAAACAGTAAAATTCTTCCAACTACAATTAGAGCATGGAATTGCAATGGAAACAAGAAAGTACAATGAAAGTCCATATTATACAGCCCAGAACGAAAAAGTGTACAAATTACACAACAATATTACAAATCATAGAGCATCTAGACTACAAGATAAATTTAACTCCGTAGACATAAACGATGACTCAAATTTCGCAATATACGACCATTTAACCCTCCGTCTACCGGACGGGTCCATTGGACCCGACAGGTACATACAAAATATTCATTCAAACCAGAAATTTCTTTAAAATAAACTAAGTATATAAACCAGACAAAAATAAGGTAAATAAATAAGTTAAATAGTTTTAAATAAAAATTCTGGTGTAGAACGTTTTATTAAAACTTGAATAAAATTCCCGGTAGATCTAGGGTTAAATTTGATTGTTGCATATCATGAAATAAAAGAAAGAATAGAAACAGGCAACTTTATCCGTCTTAAACAAGATGACAGTCTTAGTGAGGATGAATTTGAGAGAGACTTTCAGCAATACGGGCATTACAGCTCATCGGAATCTGACGAAGAAAAAGTTGAAGGGTCAGATGAAGAACCTAATACAGATGAAAGATATCTTTCCTCGAGTGAAGGGGATACTGACTGCGAGACCGTAGATAAAGAAAACAAATTCCTAGAAGAAGAAGAGAAAAGTGATTTTGACGAGCGGATGTGCATAATAAATGGTAAAAATAATCAGTCGATTAACTTGGAAGATAAAATAACCTATGCAAATAATGAGAAAATATTACTAGGAAAAATAATAAGGGAAAAGCAAAATGAAATAAATGCTTACAAGGACATGTTAACTGAAAAAGAAGAAATACTTAATGAAGAAAAGATTAAACAACAAGAATTGGAAGAAAAAATGAATGTACTGCAAAATAGATATGAAAAAGAAAAAGAAACTAACTCTATAATACTAGAAAAACTAATTAAATTAGAAGAAAAATTAACAGAAAAACAGAATGAAATAACAAATAAATCTACAAAAATTGACAATCTACACAAAGAATTACAACAACTACAAAAAAATAAGACTAATAAGAAGCAGCTTCATAATAAAGAAACAATAACAAACCATCCAAAAATTAAAGAAAAATATACTCAAACAACCAAAAACTCAAAAGAAGACAAAATAAACGAGCAAGTTAGTAATGAGACACATCTGCGAGAAGACAAGAATGATGTAACCTCGGAACTCTGGGAAATACAGGATACAAAAAGTGAATATTACTCCCAGGAGGAGCAGCATAGTATAAGCCTAACAAAAGAAACAGAACTTAAACGGATTGAAGAAAAGCTTTATAGATTGGGAAAACTGTTAGAAGAAACAACATTAAAAATAAACAATAGCTATAGAGAAGAAATAACAACAGATAATTCCATAAGGGAACAGGACAATTATACAGAAGCAGCAATTCTCATAAAGGGTCTTGAAGGATCAAAAATATCAGAACTCCAAGGAATAATTACTGCAAAATTATTGCAATTAGAACATTTGCCATTATTCTATAGCAGAACATCTAAAAACAGAAAAGCTATAATTATAAAAACCCAACAAGAATCGCAGTTACTAGAAATATATCAACATATAGAAAAAATAGAAGATATAAAAAGTATCACGGAAATACAATACAGAAAACATAACACTAAAAGAATTATCATTATAGGTATTCCAAAAGATACACAGGGAGAATATCTTATAAATCAAATAAAGCAACATCCAAACATAAAGAAAAGTTCATACATCCAGATTCAAAAAGTAATACAAAAAACTTCGTCAAGATATTATCAACTGCTCCTCGAGGTAGACAAGACAACTTCAGACACACTTTTGAGCATGGAACTTATAAATGTGGGATTACGAAACTGCAGGATTCATCCTTACAGGCCAATCATCAGGTGTGCGAACTGTCAATTGTACGGACACTCCGAAAGTAACTGCAGGAGAAATTCAATATGCGCATTCTGTGCGATGGGTCATCAGACCACTAGTTGCACGAATATAAACAAACAGGATCTCAGAAACTGTGCAAATTGTATAAACTTACCAAATTATTATAAACACACAGCGAACTCAACACAATGCCCCACCTTTATGAATCAGATTAAATACAGGAATGACATTTCCAGTCCAGGCACTAGTGGCCTTGGTGGTGGTGGCTGGTTTTGATGGGACTAGTTATAACTACAAGGTGTATGAACTTATACATGAACTTATATGAACACTTAACTTTAAAAAGTTGTGGGTAATCTATAAACCCTCGTTTGTACATAACAATATTTAGAATAGTTATAATTAATCTTAAAATTTATTTGTTTTCAAAGGGTTCCGCAGGTAGTAAAACTTTTCCCTACCCTGGGCTTGGGGGTTACACCCAACCATAGCCAAAAGCGGGTTCCCAGGGTGGGTGCTTACTTACTTACTTACGAGCAACTGGTTTATAAACCGTTCATATAAAACTAGAAAGCCCGGAAATTTTTCTCAAGTTTCATAAAAATATTTGACACCAGAATATTTATTTAAAATTATTTGACTGATTTATTTAACGTAAATCTGCGTTTTTAAAATTTAACTTATTTTGTGAAAGAATTTCTTTTTCAAAATGACATTTAATCATATGGTTGGAGTCGAATCACCTCCTTCCGGACGGTCTAGTTTTAAACAACAGGTAAGAAAATTTCCAGACGGTATACGTGTCTTTATAGAGATCCTATATAAAAAGAATGGTTGACTATTGATGAAATGTCCGTCATTTTTTTTTACAGATGGATCGCCTTAGAACGCAATTCATTTTCCTCTGCGTCTAAAAGTTATTCAATGAAACTCATTAAAAATTCGTATTATATGCCATCAGAATATTCAGCGGAAAACAAATATAGGTGCATTCTACATTACTGAATAAGAAATGAATGTGAATGAAAGTGGACTTATATTTTTGTTTATGTTGTATATATTATATTATACTTGTTTATATTTGTTTGTATATTGTGTATATTGTATTTTGTTTATTTTGGACTTATATTGACGTTTTACATGACCCACCGAAGGAATACACAGAAAGCAGGAAACCGGATTTAGAAGTGTTTTTTGTAAAATGAACACAACAATTTTATTAAAATATTTCCTTTTTAACCCCTTAATTCTCGCTCCCGTGATATTCACGGGCTGAGTCTTTTATTCAGATTGTTTGATTCCCACCAGTTTTATAAAATAGTGTAATTGGATTTATTATGGTATCATTTTACATGTCATTAAATAAGGTGAATATTTCTTTTTCTGGAAAGTGGTGCCAATAAGCAATTTTAATTTTTTAACCGTAATTTAATGCGACCGTTAAGGGGTTAAGTAAGAAAAATCTATTTTAATTTTACATAGAAAAAACAATTTTATGTCACTTTATTCTGAAAAATAAAATTTCCTTTTATACTAGAAATCATACTGGACATAAAATACCTGTCTTTATGATAAGAGAAAATGAGCGCATAACAGTTTATGTTTCTTCAAATAACTTCCAAACTCTAAATGACATTTTCTAGAAAGTCAAGCAATCTACACTGCTGCAATGCTATGATATTATTGCTTTTGAATGGCCTTTAAATTTTCCTTCCTTTGCCACCGTCTGGCGAGACAAATTGAATTTTTCCCTCGGGGAACGTCAATGACCGTAGACTTTTGTTCTCTTTTATGGACATCAAAGAATCAATGGCACTATAAAAGATCTTTTGAACTCTGAAGCTCTGATTACAGCTTTTTTATTTTAGAATCAACATGGAAAAATACTGCATGCAGAAATAGAAACAGCATTTTAAATATACCGAAAGCAGTGAATTTTATTCAGCGTATTTCTTGCTGTATGGGTCGCTGTAATTATAAGATACATGCGTTGACAAGGAAAAGAGAATGGATTTTTAATAATTGAATTTAATACTGGGTACATATTTCAAAAATTTAAATGAATCATTTTTAACACCTTAATCGGCGCGTCCAATACATTCACGGTCAGTAATATACGAACAAATTTTATCGCGCCCGATATATTCTCGGGCAGTAATATACGAACAGATTTCGTCGCGCCCGTAACACTCACGGGTTGGACTTGTCAATACTTTGGCTAATATTTTCTGGTATCTTTATTGAATTTTTCGCTCCTGAAATTATTTTAACCTTTAAATACATGATTCTATTTTATATTCTATTCGCACCACTCTATTTTAAAAGTAATTTTTTTGGTAAATTTCCCCTTGCGCATGCTGTGAAAGTACAACTAAAAGTGTTTCTAAAAAAAAAAAAGTGGTGCCAAGTGAATATATTTGGTTAAAGGTACTAATGCCAATACTAATATAGCGGTATTGGTCCGTTAAGTGTTAAATGCTTAATTATTAAAAGTTGGAAGCACTGAACTGACAAATTTGTTTTTAAGATCGGAATGTTTCACTTTAAGAAATTTTGCGAGTTGGAACACGTGTTTTATTTGTTTCATATCTGAAGACATCTGAGATAACGCTTTATAAATTTCAATGTTGAGTAGCTCAAGTTAATAGGAATATTTTAGTGTTCAGCTATCTCGAAATGAATCAGAAGATTCTATTTTTTCAGATGTTTTTGACTCCGAAAAATCGGAAACTGGAGATAGTGATGATGACCCCGGTATTTTTTTTTACCAATCCGTCAGTGGCATAAAATTTCTTCAAGCCTTCCCGATTACAGATCTCGACAATTTCAATTCAAATCAGAACAGAATTTTAACGTTTCATTTGATGCTAGATTGGGTGTTCTGTATTGATATGCACATTTTATAAATGATGAATTAGTGGTTATTATCGTAGCTGAACTCATCGCTATGTTGAGCAATTGGTAAATGTTGTTTGAAAAAAAGTGTGAAAGGCAGACCGGAAAGGCAACTTGTCTCTCGAAATGAAATGCGATTGACCTTTGCTACTACTATTGTCGAAGAAATTGTGAAAATGCCGGAAGATTTCATGTATTGGACTGAAAATTATCTGTCAAGACACAATTTTTCCGCGATATTATGACGTACAATAGGCGCAGCAAAATTAAAAAAATATTTACCTTTTGCAAGCAATGAAGCTCGTGATCCTCAAAATCATCCTAATCTAAAACTGTACAAAATTTGCACTATTTTGAGAATCTGATTTTTCTTGTATCGAAGTATAATTATACCTGAAAGAGTTGTCACCTTCGAGGAATGTTTGATGTTTTACAAAGTACGTTTATCATGGCGGCAGTACACACCAAAGAAAAAAGCGAAATTTGCATAAAATCTATTATCCTGTCTGAATCTAGTACTGGGTATATATGGTCTTTTATTATTTATACAGTGAAGGGAACTTTGTTCAGCAAAAGCGCAGGTCGTTATGACATTACTGACGCCATTACTGAGAAAGGGACATCGTATAACAATGGACAGTTATTATACATCGCTGGAGGTATGTGCTATTATTTTGCGTTATCAAACATATGTCATGGGAACTGTCAGAAAAACAGAAAATATATGCCAGCAGGATTGTGAGAAAAAGGATAAAAACTGGGGACATTCATGCGTTTTGGCGAGTAAAATTTATTGCGCTGAAATGTAAAGAAAAAATGATGTGACGTAGTTATCATAAATACATAATGTTAAAATTGTTGAGATTACAACTCAAACTAAGAGACTGAAAAGGAAGCCAAAATCAGTTGTAGATAACTACAAAACTGGGGGAGGTGTTTATGTATTAGATAAATTTCGTTCAAGTTACCGTGTAGCTACATATGGTGGGAAGAAATATTATAAAATTATATTCTTCCGCATTTTGGAACAAGCCGTTTTCATTGCTTTTATATTTCCACAAATCTCAATAAAGGCAGAGTTGCCAAGTCTCCGGTTTTTTTGCACACCACCATTATTTTAGAGGAAATGTTGTTCTTTTAAATCACCTGAATGTTCCACTAAAATAAAAGAACATTTTCTGTATTAAAATACTGGTATCCAAAAAGATGGAGACATGGCAGATCTGTAAAGGGCAGCTACGAGAGTGAGAAAAGGCCATTTTTTTGTCTTTTCCCAAAACCACATCGACTTTTCTTAGCAAAATGCGAAAAACCACATCTATATTCGCGTCTTTCTTAACAGTTTAATCCGATCAAACATATTATTTATAAATCGATGAAATAAAAAAATATATACTTTCAATAAGTCTACTTTATGTTTTGTTTTCAATTGCGAGTCTTTACACATTAGCTTCTGCCCTTCTGTTTAAAATTTAAAAAAATAAAGAAAAGAATCCGCTGAATCTGTTTTTCTTTCTTATTCCTACGGTATTATGAACATTTAATATTAACAAAAAAAAAAAAAAAAAAAAAAAAAAAAAAAAAAAAAAAAATCTGAAAGCTAATTTCGATGTTTTCCTCTTCTCTGCAATTTTTAAGAATCTGCATTCGCTTTTTTTTTTTCATTACACGAAAAAAATATAAAATACCCTCTTAATCTACATCCATTTTACTTTAAAACAATGCTTAGTTAAAATATTATTATTAACCCTTTCATGGACAGGGTTCTTCAATTCGTAAAATGTTTTGAGAAATTATTCGGACACAAAAATTTACGAACAAATTTATTTGAAAATAGGTGAAATCTTTTCCTCTACGTTCAAGGAAAATTCTTGGGCCAATGTGGCAGTTAGGCAATAAAATTAGATAATCCAAAAATGAATCATTACCCTTCAGGAGGTTAGTCGTTTAAAAATAATTATTTTTTGAACGCCAGTTGCTGGAGCCAAAATCCGTCGTACACTGTTATCGGGTTTAAAAAATATTAATATTAACACTTTAAAAAACTTCATGAAATTTAAATTAAGATTTCATGTTAATTTAAATGGAACTGACATCGCAATTTCACTAGCCTTTAATTTTTCCAGGTGAAGAGAAAACTTTACTCAGAACGCATTTCGAGTTTTTAACCCATTAACTACCGAAGCTGTAAGATAGTGGCTTTCAACGTTTTTACGTTTGCCACCACAAATATTAAAAGATAATATTCGTCTTATTTAATGTTCAAACTTTCTGTAATTAATCAAGAAAATGTTTAAATTAAAAAATAGTGGTATCTAGATAGTTAATTTAAATTTACTTTTAACGGTGCGAAAACGCACCTTTAGCAGGTAATTGGTTAATTCATATGTAACAAGGCAGCCAATGAAATGTATTTTGGAAATAGTCGGACACGAAATAAAAGATACCATTTCATGCCTTACTAGAGGTGTGTGTGTGTGGGGGGGGGGGGGGAGGACGTTTTATTTAATTGTTTCCTCGAAAACTATTGGTCAGAATTCAAAGTTTAACACTTTGCACTCCGTTGTTGCCGCTGTGGCGACATCATCTTTCTTTGCAAAATTTGTTTTTGGCACCAGTAATACAAAAAATAAAATTTGCCTTATTTAATCACAGCACTTTTGAAGTTGTGTAGTTGAAGGAAACTTCTATTAAGGAACTGCTCCCGACCGAATAAAATTTGTTTAAGAGACGCCGGAGTCCAAAGGGTTAAGAGAACTAAATGTCAGAAATGTAATCAGCAACCTCCTTCTTTTTTTTAATTTATTAAATAAAGATAATGTGATTTTGTTGATTTATTAATGAATGTATTCAGAAAGGTAATATCAAAAAAGTGTGTAATGTCTACTCAGGTTTCGAACTGTATTACCAACAAGTTTTAATATAAATGTTCCTTATTTAACTGCAGAAAAATATTACAAATTCTGTGAATAAAGGTGGCAATTACGAATTCTGCAATTTAAGTGTTAAATGGAAATTTCCTTACCTTAATTTATAATGGGAGATTCCTTGGAAATTCCATTAAGTTTTCAAACCTTGAGTACATTACAATTAAGTTTTTAGTATCTTCTTCTAAGCTGCTCAGCAACCTATTTTATTATTATGCATAGCTGCCAACCTTCCACTAATCTTCCGTAATGTCTGGATTAATTTGTAACAGGTTAACCACATTTCGAACCAGATTTTTTTTTTTCATGAATGCTTATTTAATTAATTCCAGGTTTCTGCGTAGAACATATTTAAATTTATTTCTTAAAAGATTTCTGGTTCGAAACGTATTAAACCATTGTCAAATTAACGCAAGTATTACGGAAGATTGGTTTGAGGTAGGCACCTATGATTCTGGGTTTTTTTTCTAAAATTTAAGCTTCTTTCAGGAATTATTGTTCACAATTATTAGTGCAATTTATGGAAATATTACAAATTAAATTTGTGAGTCCTCACCGCCTTCAGCTGCGTACAGTCGTCTGGACTTTGCCCTTTTTGCATTAGCGTTGTAAAACGATTGATAATATCTGCCGCTAATTAGACGATTTTAACACTTTAAAGGGCTGTGGGATATAATATATCCCACTTAATTTTAATTGCGAAGTGCCAAACTGACACCAGAATTCTTGAAGGAAAATTTTAATTTTATTGAGCACGTGAACAAAAGCTTTTACCTATTTGAAATAAATTTGTTTTTGAATTCCGGTGTCTGTCAATTATTTCTGCATTTTTCGAATAGAAGTAGTTTGCCCCTGGAAGGGATAATATGCTTTATATAGTTGGCTACATAATTCAATTCTCTATCGTTTAACCCTTTCAGGGGCAAGGTACCTCTAACCGCAAAATGCTGAAATGAGTGAATGACACCAGAATTAAAAAGCAAATTTATTTCAAAATATGCAAAAGCTATTGTTCACGTACGTAATAAAAGGAAATTTTTCATTCTAATATTCTGGTGCCAATGTGGCATTTAGGGATTAAAATTAGGTGGTCCAAATATAAATCACCTTTCTTGAAGGTGATTTGCATTTCACAGGTAGTGGGAATATACTCCCAATGTAATTTGAATTCCCTTCTGAAAGAATCGTATCACATTTTTTTTTATTTATAATGCATGTCAAGAAATGCATTTTCCTTAGTTTAAAATCAAATTGCTTCGTAGATTCTGGCGACAATTTATCATTTGAACATTTCCGGAACAGAACTGGTCTACCCATGTACGGGTTAACATAGTTCTAAATTCTGTCAATAGAGAAATAATTCAGCATGGATTTTAGGTATATTTAAGGTCATTAGGTATTATCAACACCGGTCGGATAATCTAATAGTATGTAAAATTTATGGAAAATGATTTAAAATTAAATCATTTTTTAAATAGCTCTTTCAAGTAGCCATAAAGATACCATAATAGGTAATAGTGTTTTGCAGTTAGGATGGTGTACTTTAATTAGATTGCTTCATAGTTGCAACTTGCTTTGAAACAGTAATGATCGTTTGTTTTAATATGTGATTGAGGCAAATACTACTATTTCAAAAAAGTGATAGTGATTAAGAAATCAAATAAAAAAAACACTACCAACTGCCAACACTGATAGACAAGGAAACAATGAAACAAATTATAATACATAAAATATTAAGCTGCAGAACATGTTTTATCTTTATGTTTTGTTTCCAGCCTCTCATTTAAGAAGCGTACATCAAGACACAATAAAATGCAAAAACTACAATTCCATAGAAATACGAAAAATTCTTAATGTTTTATTTTATTATTTTGTATTTCTTCTGGTGTAAGTAAGCATCTTCCATTTCTATAAGATATGAAAGTAATATCTTATTCTCATTAAATTCGTTTTAAACGTCAGTCTCAAAATAAAAATTCAGAACGTAAGAAACTTATATCTTATAAAAAATATACTTACAGGATTAAATATAATAAGATTGTTTTCCATGTGTTTTCGAAATTTACGCTATTTGGTACGAATAAGTAAAGCAAAAAATTCAGTCCGAAGTTTGCGGTAGAAATGTCCGTTCATGCCATTCGTGAAATAACATTTTATATATCTACAAAACTTAATTTTTGTTTACCGATAACTCTATAGAAACCCATAGCAATAATAAATTTAGACCACGGGTGTGAAACTGCAGTCCGCAAGTTATCACAAATTTTATTAAGAAATAGTCGATTTCTTGAATCGCAGATCTTCGATGATTAAATAATGCAATGATAAATAGAAAATTTTAGTGGTATGTTGCTTAATTGAAAAAAAGTATTGAAATTTTGGCACACTTGATATAGACGGGAAAACTTCACATTCATGAAGAAGATTTCAGGGATGTCAATATTTCCTATTACTCTTACCACAAATATTTAAAAGTAAATTTTGCTTTATTTAATCGCAGATTTCGGCGATTATGACTAAAATTTCTATAACATTTTAGTGGTAGGAAGAAAGTTTAAAAGTTGCCAGATAAATATAAATTAGTTTTTTAGATTACTAAAAATTAAAGAATGAATTTATTAGAATTATCCTAAAACGTAAATGTAAATAACTATCACAAATTAAAGCATGAAAGTTCAATCTGTTTCATCATTTTCTTATAGTATGACTAATTTCTTATTTAACACTATTAAAATAATTTAAAATATCTTCTTATGTTTAAAGTTTTTCTATGTAACCTCCTTTTCTCATCAGGTGGTAAACTGAACAAAAAAGGAAAATTTAATAATTATATCCAGTCACGCACATAAAATGAATAAGCCTTTTTTATCTCGGCCTTATTAATTTTGCATCCTTATTTGCTCTGTCAACTTGCTCAAAAGGGGTAAAAACTTTACCTAAACTATTAATTAATGGCTTAGTTACGTCAAAAATATAAAAAACTCGATTGAACAGCTGACACTTCGTTAACACGTCTTTCTTGTATATAATGAATCAGAAAAAAAAAATGATGCCGTTGAAATTTTGCAGATAAAACTTTTTCATGTTAGAGTTTATAAAATAAAAACAAACAGAATTTTTCCTTCTATAAAATAAATATTTATTTTGAGAAACAATGAAAACTATTATGTGCCACAAATGTATGGAAAAATCAAAACCTTTCGAAAATTGAAAAAGTATTTCTGTTAAAATTGATGTGACAAAATTTAAAATGACACCTGGATTAACGGAGATGGAATCCTGAAATTACAATTTATTACTTATAAACATCTTTCTATTATTCATTAATTTAATGTTTTCGGAAATTCTAATTGACGCTTTGTTAATTATAAGGCTAACACTGGTCCGGTTTATTTTATTTTATTTTATTTTTTTTTATTTTTTTTTTATTTTATTTATTTTATTTTATTTTTTTTTTGTAAAACAGTACTTTTTAAGAGAAAAATTGTTGAGAGATTTTGAAACAACAGCAGAAAAATCACCTTTTGAGGTATGTTTCAACGAAAATTATAAAGAAGATTTTTTTTTTTTTTTTTTTTTTTTTTTTTTTGAAAAATGTGGTGTTACCGAGTGAGAGCCTTGTAAATATGAGTTTATTAAGATAATTACGAAAGAGTTTTTTTCCTTTAGGTAAATACAAATATTTAATATTATGGTGTCTATAATTTTTAGGAAAATCAGCAAATAACAAAATAATGTAGTGCTGCCAAACTAGAGGATTTTTTATTCAGAAATTCCAACTATTAATTTCGTTCTATTGAAACTAAGAATATATTCCATTAAATAAAGCAAAAAGACTACTTGGAATTTACGAATTAGAATATGCGCTAAATTGGCATCAGCACTGTGCCAAACATTGTATGGTCCTTATTTTCCAATAACCTATATTACCAAAAAGTAATCTGTAGTACTGATATTAATAACTTTTTACGGTTAAATTATCCAAAGACTGATAAGAGTAGTTACAGTGAAATGATACTTATACATACCCTGCATCTGCAATTTTGTTAGAGTATGATGATATTTTTCATTTTTATTTTAAGTAAATGTTCTCACAACAGTAGTAATGTACTAAGGTAAAACATACCACAACGGGTCAGGTGATCTACTTTAAATTTCCGTCATATATTCTTACAGATTACATCACCATACTACAGGGCACCGCCAACTGAATACTAGGTCTGAGCGCTGACACAAAAATGGCGGCGGATTTTTTTTTTTTTTTTTTTTTTTTTTTTTTTTTTTTTTTTTTTTTTTTTTTTAACGTATGTACGGTACCTAAAATTTGGACACCAATATTTTATAATATATTTCTTTGACTTGTTTAATCTCAGAAAAATAAAGCGGAAAAAACTTTTAAAGATTATTGGTACGAATATTTAAGGGACCGTACAAACGGTGAAAAAAATCAGCCTTCGACAGCCACCATTTTTTTGTCACCGCTCAGGCCTTGTATTCAAGGGTCGGTGTACAAAGCTCAAACTCGGTCCGTTTTTTGAACACCACAAGTTTTATAAGAAAAATCTTCTTTATAAATTTCGTTGAAACTTTCCTTGCAAGTCGTTTTCCTTAACCCTAGAACTACCGGAAATTTTACTCAAGTTTTATAAAAACATTCTACACCAGAATTTTTACTTAAAACTATTTAATTTGTTTATTTAACTTATTATTGTCTGATTTATACATTTAGTTTGTTTTGAAGAAATTTTCTGGTTTGAATAGATATTTTGAATATACATACATGTCGGGTCCATTGGACCCTTCTGGTAGACAGAGGTTTAACCTTCCGTCTACCAGACGGGTCCATTGGACCCGACATGTACATTCAAAATATTTATTCAAACCAGAAATTTCTTCAAAACAAACTAAATGTATAAATCAGACAATAATAAGTTAAATAAACAAATTAAATAGTTTTAAGTAAAAATTCGGGTGTAGAATGTTTTTATAAAACTTGAGTAAAATTTCCGGTAGTTCTAGGGTTAAAGTAGTATCCGAAACCTACCACGATTTTTTTTCTAATAATAATACTGGTGTTCAACAAACGGACCAGTGGGATCCCTGAAATTATAATTCACGATTTCTATTAAAATTTAACCTCTTCATTCTTGCTCTCGTGATATTCACGGGCTGTGTCTTTTATTCAGAGTTTTTGATTTCCACCTGTATTATGAAATAGCGTAATTGGATTTATTATGGTATCATTTTACCTGTTATTGAATAAGGTGAATATTTCTTTTTGAAAAAAGTGGTGGCAATAAGCAATTTGAATATTTAAACCGTAATTTAAAGCGACCGTTAAGGGGTTAAACAAAATATTCTTTAACGAATTCAGAGCAGCCAACTGCTGCAATTTGTGGTCACCTTTTTTCTGAAGCAAAAACTTCGTTTTATTATAAACATATTTCTGCGAATGAGTAAAACGAAAACTTTACGGGAAAATGGTGGCAAAAATATTGTCATGTTGCCAAACATCTCAACGGCTGGATGGATTTTAATGAATGAGGTCTCTATCAATTCGTCTTAACGGTCCGATGGTTATAGGCTAGGTTTTTGTTTTATAAATTCAAAATGGCTGCCGTAAAATACGTAATGGCGGTCGAGACGAAAAAAAATTACGCACCTATTGAGTGGCATATCATTGGATAGGTCTTTCAAAATGAAGACGCTGTTTCATTGACTATTTTACAGTCAGAAGCTCCGTTAAAATATTATACAACCTGGAAGTTGTGTATGTATTGTGGATCTATAGCTTTATTGCAACTCTAACCATCATAGACATCTATAGACCTCATCAAAACAGTGTTTATAGCTAGGAACTAACAATTAAACACAACTTAAATGTCATCAATACAAGTAAATAAAAAAAAAAAATTGCTAAGTAATATAAACAAGTAACATAAAAACAATATATATTAAGTCAATTCCTACTTAGGTCAATAAGAGAATTTTTTTTCTCCCATTCTTCTTTCCTTTTGAGTGGCGCTTAAAATGCTTGATCAAGAAGAGGGCTCTCTCGGTCTTAAAATTCCTTGATCAAGACAAGGGCTCTCCGATTATAGAAAATTAATTAATTTAATTTTATTAATGAATTAATATTTGAAAAAAACTGGATTAACATCAAGTGTCATCCACTACAAGTTTTAAAAAATTATTTGAGCTTGATTGGATGAATAATAAGTATTTTATTAACGATTGAAAATTTGAACAAGATATATATAGCGAGAGTGTGAGCTAATAGAAGGAATTGAAAAAAAATAGTTTCACATTGATGAGAAATAATTAATTAGTTCGCTTTTTACGCAGTCGGGTTTTTTGATTTTTTTAAATTTAATTGTTTATTTATTTTTCTTTTTACTGATAAATATATGTAATTTTATCTAGAATCCTTGGTGTTCCATCGACCTGTGTAGTTGATTGAATCAAAATACTATGATTTTTGTAAATATTAATTCCCAAAACTTAAAAATATGGCGTGGATTGCATTTATTGTTCATTTATACGACACACCTAAGAATTCTGTTACATTTCCTTCTATCAGCGATAATTGCTGGAAATGAGTTTTTAAATGTAACTAAATTTTCTCATAGAATTTTAGGTGCATACATTCTGTAGATGATGTACAGGGCTATATAAAGTGTATCGTATGTACCGCGATTTCCGTCGTATTATCCACGAATCAATCAATAATGTTTGGACCCAGAATTCTTATTTAATAATTGAAATCAAACATTTACCGCGATTTCAGAAGTTACATTTTCAAAATAAAATTTCTCGGTCCAAATATAATTCTTTGATCCGCGGTTTATACGCCGGAAATTACGGTAATACAGACAATGGGAGTAAATTGCACAAGGATCGTTTTTTATTCTGTTACGCATTTTAATGCAGAACTATTTTCAGTATACTAATAGAAGCTTGAAGAATGTAAATAAATTGCTCTACAGGTCTACGCAAAGAATAAGATACATTTTTTGTGGTTGGTTAGTGGTTGTAGTGTATTTTATGGTTTGTTATGCGTTTTTTAACCACTTGAGGGGCGGCGGGATATATTATATCCCACAAAAGTTTAATTACGATTTGCACCAGAAACTCTTAATTTAATTTACTTTTATAACTTTGTTAGAAAATCGTTGAAAAATCGCTTTTCCTTATTTTGAAATAATTTTTTCCAGCTTTCCGGTGGGAATTCAGCATTACACAAACGCAATTGCTTGCCCCTCAAAGAGAAAACTGGATTAAATATTAGATTTGTGTGGGGTGTGTACAAAATTTATTAGATGATATAGAAGGTTGTACAAAAGAATTCGAATCCAGTTCCATCAATAAGCGAAAACTGCTAAATGTCACTTTTCTAACGTATCTAAATTTTTGCATTATATTTTGTGTGTAGCCAATTATATAGATAACAAACAGAGCTATACAAAATAATTTGACTACATTTAGGATTTTGGAAGATAATTGAGAAAACTGAATTTTTAAATGTGTTATATGATGTGTAAAGCGTTTACTTTCATATCTTATTTAACTATATGTAACAATGAAGTTATTTTACTGTTTTCTGGATGTGTTGGAGAGTTTTATATAATCTGTGCATGACACGCGATTTTACGTTCTACATTTCTGAACTATTTTATAAAAACTGATCTTCAAGTATGAAATTGGTCTGAGTTAATTAACCCATTAAGGCCAGCATGTTTTACAGAAATTTTATTCAGTTCATACCACTTTTTGTTAAACACTTACTTTAACGCTGCAAATTGCTGAAATTTGTTAAGTGAGTAAGGCCAATTTTACTTTTCTCTTTTACTGGTATACAAAAATCCGAAATATAATGTTGGGTAAACACAACGTCTGTCTTTAACCCCTTGCAGCGTGGTGGTTTATCTATGAAACCACTTAAATTTAATTCCCAAAACCCTCATTGGCACCAGAATTTTGGTAAAAAAATTTCGCTTTCTTAGTTTCGTGAAATGTAGCTTTTTGATATTTAAAATAAAGTTCATTTTCAAATTCCGGTGTCAGTCATTAATTTCAGCACTTATGCAATGGAAAAGCTCTGCACCGCAAAGGGTTAATGGGTTAACACTAGAACACCGGGAATTTTTACTCAATTTCTATAACAAATATTTCACATCAGAATTTTTATTTAAAGTTATTTAACTTATTTGTTTAAATTATTTTTGTACAGCATATATTTAACTTAATTTATAAAGAGTTTTCTAGTTTCAATCAGCGCACGGTCGGTGATTTACCGATTCTACATGGCCAAAATTATTTTTTCCCGTCAATATAGTCTCATCGACATGAAATTGAAAAGGGTTATTGATATTCACTATTGAAAGTCAGGTATTGCAAAATGTAGCGTGTAGCAGTCATAATTTGGTTACAGGACCATTCAAAAATATTTCATTAAATTACGGTCTATGGGGGGAAAATCGTTTGCGGTGGTTTTTAATGATGTTTCATAATTTCACTTTGAAATTTATATACATATTTGTGAGTGCACTACAAGATGATTGCTATAGAATATGGTAAGGATAGCATTTATCGACCATTTACAAGGACACAAAAAAGTATTATGTTACATTACGGTCTATGGAGAAAAATTGTTTGTGTTGTATTTTGTTCATGTTACATTATTTCAAAAGTATTTAAATTGATATATATTTCCGAGGTGCTCTATAAGATGCTTACTATTGAATATGATGTGCCATTCATATTTCATACACAGGGGCACACAAAATGAATCAGTTATATTTTTTCTCTGTATGAACAATAATTGATGGAAGGGCGTTTTCAGTTGTGAAACACTTTTTTAAATTATAAAAACTGCATACTATTTAGTATGTATAAATTGTATAAATCATAAACAGTGCTGCACAAAACATCTGATGTACTTTCCGTTTATTGACGGAAATTGGTGACGAGGAATGCCAGCTGTACTATGTGTTCACTAACTGTTCTAAATTTTAGCATATTGTGAATTAAATGATAAATTAATAGTTCATATGCAGGGATGTACAAAATTTTCATCTACTTTTTTCGACTCTTGTTGAATGTGTTATATATTTTACAAATTATTACATAGACATCATTTTTTACGTAATTAAGCTATGAAGTTTTATTATATTAGTCCGAATGTGATGGAAAATGTTTCATAAACTGATTGACGCATAATTTTACTTATTTCTTGATAACTTTAATGATACTTTCTTAAAGGTATGGAAGCTAAACTGATAAAACTATTTTTGTGTTATTATAACAAATCCTAAAATTTCTTTTTCTAAAATTTAAGATGCGTGGCAAACATTCGACAGCTTTAATGAAAATTGTTTTGTTGTATATTTATATTATCTCTACACAGAGGAACCTTATGTAAATATTGGGAATAATAAGATATCATGAGAAAATGCCTACATTATGTTTTGCATTGTATCTAATCTGAATTTGGAGAATTTGTCTGGATCAATTTTGTAACCTCTCGCAATTTGCAGCCAAGTAATATATTTTAAATCATTTTGTCCTGAGATAGTAGCTACATACAACTGGCAATTTTTTTCCACATTTGGTCGCAAATTTAAACGTTTCGCTCTTGCGAAACTTCATGTGCTCTTCATTGTATTTTTCCTCTATAAACAAAATATTTTCAACCAAATTCACATTTTTGTTAAATTTTAAATCTTGTTGTCGTTGCATAATGGTGCAAAAGTTTATTTATGTGACTAACTTAAATTCTACTGTCTTTGATAAAAAAAAAATGGTACTTGATCAAAAATTTTAAAAATTTATTTAGACTTAATAAGCTAAAAACAATTCTAAAAACTAGGGGGGGGGACCTAGGGACAGACAAGTTAAATTGGAACGAATAGGTAATAATCTAAACTATTTAATCATATCAAAAATTGAGCTTAATCGTGCTTTATCATCATATAACGTTTTCTATATTAAAACTGACAAATTGTAACAAAAAAAATACAGAGTTTTTTACGACATTAAACATAAAATAACAGCTGTTATGTGCAAAATTTATGCACATAAATCTAATAAAATAAAGTTAATATTTTGTTTGGAAGCGTCCATAATCGATCAGTATATTTTATTCCGCTTCAAGTAAGAGATTAAAGAACGATACTCAAATTAATTGATTCATCCCCAACTAAGAAGCACCAAATTTGCACTAGTCTATGGACCATAAAATTATACTTATATCAAAACCAATATCAGGGTACAACGCCCTAACTAATGAGCTATAACAGGCAAAAAATAAATTACGCTAGGATAAACTTTTAAAAATCGACTTTGGCCAGTTAAAATCGGTAAATCACCCACCTTGTGGCATCTATTCATTTTGTACGGGTCAAAACGACGCGTCACCGCGATTCTAGGGTTAATCATAGAAATAGCCGTCAACGAGACAATCGCATGTATATTCCTGTATCACCCATGCCCCCCCCCCCCCCCCTCTGTCAAAGTTAAATGAATGGCAACCGGATTACGGGATGTTAAAAAATATTACCGCTACCCGTGACGATCTACAGGGATCCCACTGGTCCGTTTTTTTTTTAAATCAGTATTATTTTAGAGAAAAAATCGTGGTAGATTTTAGAAACATTTGCAACAAAAACGCCTTTCGTGGAATGCTCCGAGAAAAATTGTAAAGGAGATTTTTCTTTGAAAAAAAAAAAAGTGGTTTTTAAAAAATGTGCGGAGTGGAAACCCTGCATCTATCGTAGTCGGGTAACATGGTGATGCTGCGAGGCCCCTATGTGTCTGGAACCGCTGTCGCAACGGCTGTTTTCGTGATTGATTATATATGGATATGTACATATTTGAAGATTGGCTTGCATGAAAATGTTAAGTAAAAAACGTCTCTGCCTACAGCATTGTAACATTTAACATAGGAAGAATTTTATTTTTATATTACGTAGAAAAAAAAACTGGTCACGAAAATTTAATCAAGTTAGAAAACAGCTCGAAATCTTTTTCTTCGAATTCCTTCAAAGAAAATGTATTAAAAAATCACTTATCGAGAAATATTTTGCGAGTTAATGTATGTTATTGGATACTTCGTAATCAAATTTTCCATGAAATCTATCGGAATCTTTAAATTATCAAAATGAACTAAATCTATATTAAGAAATTTTTACTGTGGTATTTCCGTGGAATTACAACATGTGATATTCACTTGCAAGATTTTTATTAAAAAAAAAAAAAAAAAAAAAAAAAAAAAAAAATAGGTGACTTCGTTACTTAAGATAAATGAAAAAAACAAATTAAAGAAGAATATTTTTCTGTTATACCAAATTGAAGAAGACATCAAAGTATCGAGTAAATACAATTAAAATGCTAATAAAAGAAAATAATCGAATTACTTTAAATTCGTACGGCATTTGTTTTAAAAAAGACGAATAAGAAATATGGAATCTTAATAAATATCCAGTATTTTTTATCTAAATTTGGATTGCGCTTACCTAAATAGTTGAAATATGTGTATTAAATAATTTGATAGTAATTAAGTGTAATGACATTAATTTCAATTGTATCATAGTTCTGTTCTTTAGCAGACTTTAAACATAGTTGAAAAGTATTTATGAATTCCGTTAGTCTCTCTGTCTGTCTGCCGACCGCCGTGTCAGTTTCAACTCATATACAGTGGCCTCCAAAAGTTAAGTTACAGGGGCAGGATGCTTTCGATTGCACACCTTTTGTCGAATATCTACAAAAAATACTGGCGAATTGGTCTTGAAATTCTGGGATGAAAAGAACATGTTTGATTTCATATTTCTTGGTGAAGATTTAGTCGGGCCGACAATTAGCGGGTTAATAATAAATTTAATAATAAAATAATATTTACGATCAGCTATGCAACAGAAAATGCTGAAAATGTTTTGTCACTGCGTTAAATGACTATTTGGGTCCTGTTCAACGTTCGCGAGCATTTGTGTAAGCATAGCACTCATATTTGTGAAGTCGTTATTGTGTCTGTGAAAAATTCAAAAGTTTTTTGCTTATAGCATACAGAGTTTTCCACCAAATTTAATACAACTTTCCGAAAACTTGTCAAAGAATAGTAGCAACAGTATACTGCAATTAAAACATGTATATATTAAATATTTGATGAGATATGGACATTTTTATGAGATAATTTTTAACTGCGCATGGAAGTTTTCAAAATTTTTATTTCATAATTTGGTAGTCAGTATTTTGGGGCAACTTATATAAAAAGTCCAGTCAAATATCGCGAAAATTTAGAAAGATAGGGTAGATATAGTGAGTTGCTTCCTAAAAATAGCTTTATTATAAGGGATTTTCCACAACTTTTCAATCATCTCACTATATCTTTCTAAGTTTTCACAATATTTGACCGGACTTTTTATAGAAGTTGCCCCAAAATACTGACTACCAAATTATGAAATAAAAATTTTGAAATTTTCCGCGCATGTGCAGTTAAAAATTATCTCCTAAAAATGCCCATATCTCATCAGATATTCAATATATTCATGTTTTAATTGCAGTATAATGTTGCCACTATTCTTTGGCAAGTTTTCGGTAAGTTGTGTTAAATTTGGTTGAAAACTTTGTATGCTATAAGCAAAAAACTTTTGACTTTTCACAGACACAATAACGTCTTCACAAATATGAGTGCTATGTTTACACAAAAGCTCGCAAACGTTGAACAGGACCGAATTAGTCATTTAACACATTGACAAACCATTTCCAGAATTTTCTGTTGCAAATATTATTTTATTATTAAATTTATTATTAGCCCGCTAATTGTCGGCCCGACTAAATCTTCACCAAGAAATATGAAATCAAACATGTTCTTTTCATCCCAGAATTTCAAGACCAATTCGCCCTTAATTTTTGTAGATATTCGGCAAACCGTGTGATATCTGAAGCATCCAGTCCCCGTACCTTAACTTTTGGAGGCCAATGTAAATACGAGTATACTTGTATCATAATTTGATTATTATATTATTGAAATTTTAAATGGAATTATTTCATTTGAAAATTAAGGGCACTAAAACATGCTTTCCGCATAATATGGTGGGCAAAGGATCTATCATTCATTCACATGGTCACACAAAAAAATTTGGTTAACCCTTTGATGGGGAAGCTATTGTGTTTCTGAAATGTTGAATAATGACAGGAAATTTGAAATTTTTTTATTTCAAAATAAGGGAAAGCAATATTTTTGTTTATTTTCACCAAAGTTATGAAAGTAATACTTTATTAAAAGTTTCTGGTGCAAATCTTAGTTAAAATTATGTGGTCTTTAATACATTACACCGCCCGTCAAGGGATTAAATCTTGTTCTAGGAGAAAAATTTGTTTTGAGCTTATTTTCATAATGTTAAATTCTTTCAAACATAATGAAATTTTTATACAGGTGCTATGAGATGTTTATTGTAGTCTACAAAGTACGAAATACTTTTCCTTCATTTTCAAGGGGACATAAAATAATTCAATTACAGTATAGAGCATGAACAGTAAAAGATGGAGGTGCGTTTTCTGTTGTGGAATGCGGTTTTATGTTTCAAAACTTTTAGCCAACTACGTGGTGCGCATAAGTCTACATATATGACTAAACAAATGATTTTGTAACCATTACTGTGTATGAGCCTGAATTACTTAAGTATGTTTGTTAACAACTAAGCAGAACTATGCTTAGCTATTTTTATTACAGGGTGTACATAAATGAATATTCCTATCTTACAGGTCTATTAAAATAAAACAAAAAAGTACAACCTTGTTGTTCATCGGAAATGAGAAATAAGAGTTGGAAGTTTAAATTCAACACACTCATAAGTCTTTAATGTGAGCCCCTCCAGAAAAACGAACGATATCGAGACGGTAGGATAACTCACCCCATACATTTTTTAGCATGTCCAGTGTGACTCTTTGAATGGCTACATATATCGTCAGTACCATGTCTAACTATCCAATGTGAAAACAGTGGGCTACTTTTTAGCTCACAGGCTATCAAATCCTGATAGCTAATGTGCCCGCAGGTTCTGCATGTACGTAAGTACGTGTATACGTATGTATGTATGTAAGTAACGCGATAACTCTTGATAAAAATATCTGATTTGACTCAATTTTTTTTCTAGGTTCATTCCTGGTAAGGCGCTTCCCTGATTAGTTTTGGGAGTTAATCGGTTAAGTATAAAGGGGAGAACGGGGTGCTAACCCCCATTCATATAGATAAATGGGTTTTTCCGCAGAATTATTAGATTTGCTTCAAATTTGTTATACCGGTTAATTCTGATAAGGTGCTTCCCTGATGAGATTTGGAAACTCATTTGTTAAGTATAAAGATGAGAAAATAACGAGTGGGGGCTAATCCCCTTTAATTTATTTTTCGAGGGGCATTGTTCTTTGAAATATGAGTATAATGTAAAATTAGTGTGAGTCTGTGAGCTCAGTGCCACCAGTTTAACCCGTTCAAGGGCGGTGGCTTATTTTTGGACCACTTAATTTTAATTCCTAAATGCCACATTTGCACCAGAATACTGAAAAGAAAATTTTCCTTTCATCAAGTACGTGAAGAAAAGCTTTTGTTTATTCTGAAATAAATTTGTTTGAAAATTCTGGTGTCATTCTCTCATATCAGCATTTTACGAATAGAAGTACTTTGCCCCTAAAAGGGTTAACTGAACACTTTTCCTTTTATTTTAAATTCAGATTTCTTGATTGGCATCACTTTTTTGATATGGTGAAATTCGCCTTATTTAATTTTATTTAATAACATTAATTAACGCGAAAACGAGGGAATTTTACCATTTCAGAAAAGTGGTGCCAAGCAAGAAATCTGAATTTAAAAAAAGTAGCCCACTGTTTTCACATTGGATAGTTTGACATGGTACCGACGACATGCGTGTCCTAAGTTCTTCAACGTCAGTTGGTAGCGGTGGAACAAACACTCGATCTTTGATGAGGCCTCAAACAAAACAAAAAGACATGCTGAGAAAAGTGTGGGGTGTGTTATCGTACCGCCTCGATATCGTTCGTCTTTCAGCGGAGGGTGGGGGGAGATGACCTTTATAACTGTGTTGAAATTAAACTTTCAACTGTTATTTTTTATTTCCGATGAACAACAATGATGTCCTTTGTTTGTTTTTGTTTAACCCCTTGAGGGGCACCGGTATATATTATATACCACCTACGATTAATGAGGTTGTACACCAGAAAATTGTTATTAAATTTTACTTTTCTAACTTTGGTGGGAAAAAGCCATGAAATTGCTTTTGCTTATTTTAAAATAGAATTTTTCAAACATTCCGGTGTGAGTTCAACATGACAGGAACGCAATCACTTGCCAATCAAGGGTTTAATATCCCTGTAAAATTGGAATATTCTTTTGTGTACAGCCTGTATACTAAGAGAATTTTGTAAAATATAAATAATAAATTCATATACAGGACCACAGCCTGATTAGCAACAGGGCAGAATTCCACATGCAAAATTAAATAGAAAAACTCGTCTTTTTTAAACGTTCTATTTCTGCAAAATTACTGTCATCGATGAGGAGAAATTTTCTATTATTTTTACTGGTGGAAGTATGCCCGTTGGAAATCAGACTTTGAACACAACAATGCAAAGAAATGGATCCAGACCCATCTGTGGACAATAATTTCTAACAGAACATTTTTTGTTATGATGTGTGTGTGTTTCCGAATGAAATTTTAATTTAAAATGAGTAGAGTATAAAAATATGTAGAAAATATATATGGCTGTACAAAAAATATTCTTGTGCAGTTCTGACTATTTGCAGAAATTGCTAAATATGAATTTCTGACTGTGTTATATATTTTGTGAAAGTCACGGGAGCGAGATTTAATATAGTTAATACTAGAACCGCAGGAAATTTTACTCAAGTGTTATAAAAATATTTTACACCTGAATTTTTATTAAAAACAATCTAACTAATTTATTTAACTAATTTCTCAGTGATACATATTTAACATATTTTAGAAAGAATTTTCTTGTTTGAATCGAAGTATTTTTATTTGGTACCGGTCAAAATGACCGCTACGGCCTTTCTAGTGTTAAAAAAACTATCCCCATTGCAATCTGTTTTGCAACAACTACCGATGGGTTTAACATTCGGAGCTCCAAAATTTTTAAAACTTCATAACTCCCAAGCTACTTACCGTTCGATTTCACGTTAGAAATTCTAGGATGCAATTTTCAGAAAAAAAAAAATATATATATATATGGTGACCAATTTAGGTATGTGTATTAAAAATTCTTGAGTTTGATTTTAATGAAGAAAAATCTCTATGCTTTTTACTTACTATAAATTAAAAAAATGCATAATTTCTGTAGAATGGGTATTTGGGGGGGGGGTCTGTAGTAATTAGGTGTTCTAATTATATATGTTGTTACCTTTGATTTTTTGGTCTACTGTACATAATTTGATTATGTTCGTGTAAATGAAGAACATTATAATTTGTTCAAATACCACAAAAAATTTTTGGATGTCGCTGAGATAAGTTATCTATGGCTATTTTTAAAATATGAAAATAATATAGCTCGTGCACAATTAAGATAAATTTATATCACTAAATTTATTTAGTCTTTTAAGAAGAATGTTTTTTTATGGATCAGTAAAGATCAGGTTTCTAATTCAACATATTTGATGAATAAAGAGCATGAATAAAGTAATATAAATGTTCACACAAAAAATATCCAAAAAACCATCGTAAGTAAAAATGTTTCCTTTGTATTCCAAGCAGAAAAATGTTTTATTTTTATCTTCAATCATTGCCTAAAGCGCAACGATCCTGTCCCTTTTCAATCGGAGATTGTTTTATTTTCGCCTACTTAAACAAATAAATTGTTTATATATGGAATTGAATTGAATGCTTTTTTTCTTGGTTTTCAAAATTCGTATAAAGGAACAAGAAAATCACGCAGTTAAATAAAACTTGTTAGGATATACCAGTTTGTTTATGGCAAATTATGCACGTAAAATATTGAACATTACACTAAGTTAATTGTTTTAAATCTCAATTCAATTTCAAATGAATTGATATTATTTTAGTATTCAAATGTGTGCAGTGTTTTACACCAGCAAGTTATGCAAAATCCTTGGAATTTAGTACATTTTTTAATAGAAAATTTTCTCGGAATTTCTGTTATTAAAAAGACAAAAGTCATAATGTGAATATACAAAGCACTAGTGGCGAAAGAATTAAAATTGGTTATCATTATTTCGAAACAATAATTTTTATTTCAGATTTGTTATGCAATTATTGCAGAACGTTTTCCCAAATCTATTTATCTCTTTTGGAAGTGTAGCATCCTACACCAAGATTGCTATTATAAAACAGTGCTAACGAAAACAGGTACCGTGCCGAAATTGTGTATAAGTCCTAGGCTAATTGACATACCTCGATCTTAGGAAAATTCCTAGGTTGATTGCAAAACACCAGGATCCTTGCAGCTTCATCTGCATTTTTTTCAATCGGACTAATATATTTTTTAAATTTTTTTCAAAGAGCCTATGAAGCGTTACTCTAATTCGAAAATGACAATTCATTTCTCCATCAACCTGATATTTTTTCACACTCATTACAATGTTTCACTGGTTAAAAAATGACCTACTGTCTGTCCAAACGACAGGGACATAGCACGGGAGAGGATAAAGAAGCCATCGTAACAGATTTTATGGACAGCCTTATCTAACCCCAGAAAGCTATTAAAAATCCTGTCATTAAACAATGCCATTTCACTTCTAAACAAGTGGTGTGATGGCCCCACCTGGCATCTTTATGACTATATAATTGCAAAATAGCATAGTTTGAGATAGGCTTATTGCAATGAGTCCAAGGTAATGAGTGTTAATGCATATTTTTATGCGCAAGAAACAGGAGCATAAACATCCAATTATTTAAATATATATATACAAGGAAATTGTCTTATTGAGGGTTTTCTTTAATACGGGAGAACGCGCGCCGGGCCTAGTTATAGTACGAATGTACCTCATTTGCCACGTTTGACGTGCAATTTCCAACTTGTGTTTTTCAAAAATGCATCGTGCAGAAGACCCAATAAACTCTGTAGATCAAACATAGGCTGCCACATACGACTATTTTTTTTATCCTACTTTGCACCAATTTTTCAAAACTAAAATCTTTGATAGACAGTTTGACAACATTTGCAAGACCAAAAATAATATAATTTTTTTTCAAATAGTGGTGCGCCTAGAATATAAAAATAGTCGACTGTGTTGAATACTTGCCCTGTAAACAGAATTTTAATGTTATCTTAGCATAACGTACAGAAGAGGAATTGCTGAATGTAAATAACTATAAAAAATGTATAAGTAAAGTTCTGTATTATTGAAATCTGCAGACGATGCAGATTTTTAACCTCTTAAAGGACGGTAATTCATTTTTAGAATACATCATTTCAATACTAAATTCAAAATGTGCACCAATATTCTGGATTGAAAATTTTTGCTTTTACGAGGGCATTTCGAAAAGTAAAAATACACCGTACGCCAGAGGAAAAGAAAAGTTTGGCAAGCAAGTTAGCAACACAGGTGTTAACCTTGAACCGTTAGCTTTCTCCTCGCGGTCGTTCAGCATTTCAACGTTGATTCTGGTTGGAGTAGGTCGTGTTTAAAATGGTTCCGCCGATTCAGAATCCCGCCAAATGCGAAGTGCGCTCCGTCATACGTTTTCTTCATTCAAGAGGTCAGCGACCAGCGGATATTCACAAAGAAATTGTTTCTGTTTATGGGAACATTATGAATCGACAAAATGTAACGAAATGGTGTCGTCATTTCTCTGAAGGTAGGACCGATGTTCATCACGAACAAAGTACAGGTCGGCCATCTGTGATCTCTGATGCCCTTCTTCAGAGAACGGAGGAAGCAATTCGTGCGAATAGACGTCTCCTGTTACCTGAAGTCAAATATTTGAGGAAAATCATTCCACGACGATGATGAGATCAAATATGAAGTTGAAATGTGGTTCCGACAACAGGCGAGAACCTTCTATGACTGTGGGATACAAAAGCTTGTGCCCCGACTTAACAAATGTTTGGATAACGGGGGTGATTATGTCGAAAAATAATAAATAATCCAGTTAATATGATGTAACTTACGTTTTATAAATAAATGTTTTTTTTTTTTTTTTTTTTTTTTTTTAAGGAATGCGAGCCATTGTATCTTTACTTTTCGAAATGCCCTCGTATTATGTGCGTGAAGCTTTTACATATTTTCAAATATTATTATTATTATTATTATTATTATTATGTAAATTCTGGTGTCATATAATCATTTCTGCATTTTACGAATTGAAATACTCTGCCTCAGTAAGGTTAAATGATTACGTAGAGAAGATAGATTACTGAATGAAAATGATTAAAAATAATTTGTTGGAAGTGGTACTCCGAAAACATTTTTCTATCGCATACATGTTAATACTTTATGAAAAATGCAGCACAGAAGCACCACTAGTTAAGTGATTTTCACTAAAATCTTATCAGCAACAACTGATGCCAACTTGTAATTGAATTTGAAGTTTGATAAAAATTCGTGCATTAGTTTTTGAGATATAGCTGACATAGAACAATCCAGGGCTCGCAGCGTTCCTAAAATTTTTACACTTTGCTACCAGTATTTTAAATCAAAAATCTTCGTGGTACATGCTCTTAACATCTACAGTAGAATTCTGCAATAAATATTATCGTTATAAAATTGTGGTAGGAAAGTGCGAAAATTTTAGGAGCGCTGCGAGCCCTGACAATCTTTTAAGGCTAAAGACTAGCATTCTACTCCAGGCACATATCTTAACACTAGAACTGCCGGCTATTTTACTCAGTTTTTATAAAAAAAGTGTTTCAAACCAGAATTTTTATTTTAAACTATTTGACTTATTTAATTAGCCTATTTTTACGCTTCATCAATATAACATATCTTTTGAAAAAATTTCTGGTTCGAATCGACTATTATCAATTTTGCAGGGAGCAAAATAACCCATAACGACGGTTCTAGTGTTAATAAAATGCAGATGAAGCATATTTTTAATGTTTTTAGTTTAGAAAAAAATTGCAGTTTTTCTTCCATAGTTGGGATGTCTTTCCTTCTGTTAAAATTAGGGGCAGTGTTGCCAGTGGGCTATTTTTTTTAAAATTCAGATTTCTTGACTAGCACCACTTTCCTGAAATGATGAAATTCCCCTTGTTTTCGCTTTAACCCTCCGTCTACCAGACGGGTCCATTGGACCCGACAGGTACATACAAAATATTCATTCAAACCAGAAATTTCTTTAAAATAAACTAAGTATATAAACCAGACAAAAATAAGGTAAATAAATAAGTTAAATAGTTTTAAATAAAAATTCTGGTGTAGAACGTTTTATTAAAACTTGAATAAAATTCCCGGTAGATCTAGGGTTAATTAATGCTAGAACCGCCATTAGGGGTCATTTTGGCCCCTGCCAAAATTGATAATAGTCGATTCGAACCGGAAATTTTTTCATAAGATATGTTATATGTACGAAGCACAAAAATTAGCTAATTAAAAAAGTCAAATAGTTTTAAATAAAAATTCTGTTGTGAAACACCTTTTTATAAAAATTGAGTAAACTAGCCGGCGGTACTAGTGTTAACATATCATTAGATAAGGTGAATTTTACTATTTCAGAAAAGTGGTGCTAATCTAGAAATCTGAATTTAAAGAAAAAAAAGTAGACCACTGGCAACACTGATTAGGGGATTCCTTCCATCTTATGGACTGATGCACACATTTTTTTAACGAAAATATTGCTATAAATGTAATATCAGACAATATATACAGGTATAATAAAAACACAGTTTTATTTTAAGCGTGCTACAGATTTAAAATTACATTTTAAGTAATCACTATTCTTATGTACTAGGACCATAAATCCTATTTGCTAGTACGGCAGTTTCCTTGTATATTTTATTATGACTGATTTCTTTCAACAACCCATTATCTTTACGTAATGCGGGGAAAACACTAAAACGGTGCCTCATTTAACTATTTTAATACATAAATTTTCTTATATGTTTTTTAATAATTATTTGCGTTCTGCATGCTTGAGTTTCCACTGTATGAAAAAAAATCTGCCTCATCAGCAGTTGTCATTATACGACTGCCCTTATACCCTTACATACCCTGAAAAAAGAAGTAGTTGCTCTCCGTAGACACTCTGTCTCTCTAATTAAATATGTAAATTATAGAGTTTTCTTATATTTTTTAAAGCAAATTAAGTTCCTGATCCTACTTTTATATTAAACTTTTCCATTAACTTTTACTACATTGAACTTATTACAATAAACCTAGATGAAACTAGGCCATTTGGACAAACATATTGTCAGTTTCTAATTATCATAAAACTATATAAGATTATTGTAATGAGTCTGAAAACATTTAGGCTTATAGAGAAATAAATGTCCATTATTCAGTTAGGGTAACAATGCGAAATGCTCTTTGGAATAAACCTAAAAGTATCAGACTGGTTTGGAAACAAATTGTCATTTTCAAATTAGTCTGAAGATACATGTTGGCGATTCTCCAATAAGCGGGTAATTTCACTCTGTGATTTGGTGAAAAATAAAAGTTAAATTTCAAACAATTTTTTTAGAAAGGCATAAAGTAGTGCGTAAGACATATTAACCCATTTGTGCCTGAATTTTTGTTTTCTCAATTTTTTGTGGTAAAATCACTTTAAAATGTTGCAAAATGAACTGGAAAAATACTAAAAAAAATTAAGCTTATTTTTTTTATTATTTATTTGATAAAATGTAAAAGAAATAAATATGACTATTTCTAGTAGAATAGTATGCAAAATTATATATTTTGCCTATATTTATATTTAAAATGTTTTTAAATTGTATATTATGTACTATAATTAGTATTTTAATGAACTACAAAAAAAAAATATATTTATTTCTTTGCAGAGACTAATAACGTTATAACTATTATTAATAATAAAATAAGAATAATCGTATTGCAGACATAATAACAATTTATTTCATAAATATCTTCGAAAGGAAATTGCATAAATAACTGTCTCCTAAATTTCTAACAAAAATATGTGCCCATTCGTGCCTAGAGCCCTATATTTTTTACATTACAAAAATGCATAAAAAATAGGCTTGAACTTTTAATTTCGCAATTTAAAAAATACATATTTCAAAAAAGTCCACAAGCTAAGATTATAACTTACGATTTTGGGTCCATGATAGAAAAAATGCAAATAAACTTACTTTTTACATTTCGCCCTCTTGAAAAATTAAAAATCTATAAACACAGAAAAAAGCCTTAATTTAAGCAAATAAATATCTACCTTGTGCTGTCATCTCTCGGTTATAGATAAAGACATTTATAAATAATGATTTCATGCAATTTTCATGTTATAAAGAAGAAGAAAATTATAGAAATGCATTAAAATTTGAAACGTCCCAAAAATGGGACGCTAGGCATAAATGGGTTAAAACAAACTAGGGCGTAATGTGCAATATTTCGGCATAAAGTTCAAGTAGCGTTTTTCTTTAACGTACCTACCTCTAATCGACCCGTTTCTATAATTTATTACATTCGGTTCGAGCCAGAAATTTCTTCATAAACTTATATAAATAAAAGCCGTATAAAACTAAGTACAAAGAATATGCTAAGCAGTTTTAAATAAAAATTCTGGTGTATATGTTTTTAATCAAATTTTAGTAAAATTTCCATAGGTTAGTGACATAATGCAATTTCATTGAAATGGGACTGAAGTTTGCAGGTTGCCAGTTTGACCTGCATTTTTATCCCGAAATTCCGGCTTCAGACCGGAACTTTCTAAAGAAGAATTTTTACTTTAAGTAATCAAGAAAAGTATGTCATTATCGAAATCTGAAATACTTTTTTGTTATTTCTCGGGTGATTCGGAATTTTCTGACTGAAAGATGGAGGCCAAACTGGTAACCCTGAAGTAGTGTTTCTAGGTGTCCCGCGTAAATCGGGGTTCCAAATGGGGATATCAGCAATCGGGGACACCAGTATTTTAAATTTATTTTCTTCGCCTTATCTAATGGCTGTACAATCTGCGATAAAAGATGGAGAAAGAAACTTTAAGAAAATAGTTGTGCTCAGAGCATTTGGAGCCACGATTTACGCGGGGCACATGACAACACTAAATTGAAGTGACAGGGGTAGTAGTGACAAAATTAAGAAAATTGCTTGTGTGGTCGTAGTAAGTTAACCCTCGCAGTACTAAGATGGGGTCAAATTGAACCCATCTGGACATTTTTTTTTTTTTTTTTTTGAATAGGTATGCTAAAATTACTTTCTAAAAATTCTCAAATAAAGGTTTCTTTCATAATATTGACTACTTACATAGCTGCCATCGTTTAAGCTTTTTTCTTCCCACTAAAATTTAATAGAAAATTTTCCTTTACTTAATCATCAAAATCTTCAATTTAAATAAAGCAAAAATTTCTGTTAAATTTTAGTGGTAATAGTAAAGCGTAAAAGTTGGCAGCTATCCTACTTAGTAAGTTTCGCACAGTTAATGTATGTTTGTTTGTTTGTTTGTAGATAATGCGAATGGGGTCACATATCTTAGTCAATCATGGAATAAATGAAAGCTTTCTGTCCTTTATCCCATCTCAAGAGTAAAAAAAGGAAAAAGTTTGGCATCCTGCCAAATGTTGTTAACTAGATGCCGCTGTGGGTACAGCGTCACCAAGCAAGCGAATGTAGGAGCCTCCAGGATTGCGTTATTTCTTGTTTTTGTGAGTAAATTTCGCTATTCAACGAAATCAATCATCGCGGTTTGCCTATCGAGGAGGCACATGTTTTGTTATTTGATGACTATCCTGGTCAAAATACCCCATGTTACGCATTTACATGGTATTTCGATCTTAGTACTGCAAGGGTTAATGTTAGTAAGACAACAATATAATATTCTAAACTAAGTGAAAGTACATTGTGACAAAATCATAAATAAATAAATAAAAACAAACAAAGGAAAATTATCCACAGACAGTAGTGACAGGTAATAAATACATTTTTAGCTCACAGGCTATGAAAGCCTGAGAGATAATACTCCCGCAATTTCTGTATGTACGTACGTATGTATGTATGTACGTAACGCGATAATTCTTGATAGAAATATCCGAGTTGCTTCAAATTTTGGAAACAGGTCTGGCCGGAGTAAATATTAGACTATTTATAATTTAAAAAAAAAAAAAAAAAAAAAAAAAAAAAAAAAACCTCTTAATAATAGGTTTTAGAATGCACATTTTAATTTTTTATAATGAAATTTATAAAAATAGTTTGTGAGTACACTTGAATTTGTTCCTGAAAATCAGTGCATGAAGTCGGAGACAAGGGGCAGAGGTGACCATTAAAATTTTAGCCTATCATTGGAGTAAAATCTATAGCTATTTTCTTCAAAATTCATTTCAAAATTGTAGACAGGCGTCACAGAATACATTTTATGCTAACGAAAATTATATAAATGATTAAGTTTAGCATATTACCACAGGGGACACAAATTACCCAGTTATTGGAGTTGTTGATATTATCTAATTGCCCATATACTTTTTTGCAAGAAGCGTGAAAAATATTAGACTGAGTTGAAAAAAAGCAAATGATTCTCAATGAGCCTGGATGGTTTGAAAAAGCATAGGTTCTTAGCAATGAAACAGATTTCTCAATTAGTCAGCGACATATATATAAATTATTTTTAGGGAATGTGGTATATTGTGTTCTATTTAAGATTTATTGGGAGCATTACTGCCAGTCCGTTACTTTTTAGCTGAGTGGCTATCAAAGCCTGACAACTAATGTGCAAGCAGGTTCTGTATGTACGTACGTACGTATGTATGTATGTATGTACGTAACGCGATAACTCTTGATAGAAATATCCGATTTGTTTAAAAAGTTTTTTTCTAGGTTAATTCTGATAAGGCGCTTCCTTGGTTAGTTTTGGGGGTTCATCGGTTAAGTAGAAATTTTGGAACGTGTGTCTAATCACCTCCATTATTTAGATAAATGGGTTTTTCCTGCAGAATTATCAGATTTGCTTCAAATTTGGTATATCGGTTTATTCTAATAAGGCACTTCCCTGATTAATATTGAAGGTTCATTGGTTAAGTACAAAGGGCCTGAACGGAGGGCTAATCCCTCCGTTCATTTGGATAAATGGGTTTTTCATGTAGAATTATCCGATTTGCCTCAAATTTCGTAAACCGGTTTATTTTGATAAGGCGATTCCCTGATTATATTTGGAAGTTCATTGGTGAAGTAGAAAGGGTGTACCGGGGGACTAACCACCCCTTAATTTAGATAAATGTGTTTTTCACGCAGAATTACACGATTTGCTTCAAATTTGGTATACCGGTTTATTCTGATAATGAGTTTCCCTTATTAGATTTGGAGGTTTATTGGTTAAGTATAAAGAGGGAAGTAAGAGAGCTAATCCCCACCCCCTTAATTTAGCTAAGTTTTGTTTCCATGCAGAATTATCCGATTTTCTACAATTTGGTATACAAGTTTCTTCTGATATGGCGATTTCCTGATTAGATTTGGAGGTTCATTGGTTAAGTATAAAGGAGGGAAACGAGAGGGGGGGGGGTAATCGCCCGTTAATTTATTTTTATAGGGGCATTATACTTCGAAATAAGAGTATAATACACAATTAGTGTGAATAGCCTGTGCTTAATGCCATCAGTTTAATCGGACACTTTTTTTTTTATTAAAAATTCAATCCACCGGTCTGCCCCCTCTTTTTTCAAATAACACTATTAGTCTTATTTCATAATAAATTGAATAAGGTTAAAAATAAGACGATACGAACTATTTCATGATATATGTGACAATCAAGTAATTTAAATTTTATAAAAGTAGCGGACTGACAACAGAGATTAGAAGATCACGATAATATTGTAAGCGTAAAAACAAAGAAGACTTTTCCCAGTAAAAGTCTTCTAACATGCTTCAGAAAATTATAAAAGATAATCTTAACTTATAATTACTCATCTCTATTAAAAACTTGAACTTCGCCCACTTTAACTCAGTATATTTTATCAACTTTGATAATATTTAGAGACATGAAAGAATTAGAAATACTAAACATTTCAAATAAATTGACAGATACAGAGTCAATTTATGAAAATAATTCATTTTACATTATAAAGTAGAATTAACACTTCATATTTAAAAATTAAACTCAATAATTACAAACATTAGGAATAAATGTCCGTTCAGAGTGTTATTTGAAATTCCATGTGTTTGATTGTTCAAATATTTGATTTTAAATCTTTTTTTATCTAAAGGAAATGTCCAAAATATTTTTCTCGAAGAGATTTTCTCTAATTTAATTTACATGTCAGAAACGATCTGAAGATTTAATGTTACAAAATCTTAGATATAAAATTAACAGTGTCCAGTAAAAATTATCAATGTTTTTTGAAGCAGAATAAGCTGCTTTAGAAAAATATTGAGAATACCTTAACTTTATTCAATAATTTAGAGAAATATTTATAATTTTTGAATTTTCGGTTTAAAGTAATATTACAGCACCATAACATTTAATCTTGCGTTTGATTTTTTTTAAGTTAAATAAACTTTTTCCAGCCTCGAATTTTGTATAAAAAGGTAAAGATATAACTAGTACAAAGAAGTGAAAACATATGACATATTTTATAATTCTGAATATTTTCCCCATTTAATTTGCTCATTCCCAACTTAAAATATTCTGCCTTTCCTTTCCCTAACTCAAATTTCAGTTGTATCTATGCATAATAACTTTCCTATACATGGTGTCCCAGAAGTAATGGGACAAACTTTAAGTGGAGGTAGGGGGACATCACAAGGATTCATATTTGCATAGCAACCCAGGGTCGGAAACGCTTTCCTGTCGCGAGTGACGACGGTAGTGACGACACAAAACACAAGAAAGAAAGGACACGAACAGGGAGAGAAAACATGTTTATTATTCTTAGTACTGCAAAAATGCCGGGATAATGCTGGAAAGTGTTAAGGAACTTGTTTCACGCATCGTGGCAGCTGCTGGGGAAGTCCGGGGAACTCCCAGTATTTTCGAGAACATTAGATCTTCCATACGCCGGAGATGCGCTTCCATGCATCACGCCCCGGGGCCGTAATTTCGAACACCTACTTTGATGACGATCGTTGTCCCTTTAATGTTCTTTGTTCTTAGTTTTTTGATGTACTAAGGATAATAAACATGTTTTCTCCTCTTATTCGTATCCTGTCTTTCTTGTGTTTTTTGTCGTCAATACCGCGCCAGGAAAGCGTTTCCGACCCTGGGTTGCTATGCAAATCTGAATCCTTGTGATGTCCCCTACCTCACCTTAACGTTTGTCCCATTACTTCTGGGACACCTTGTATATAAATCAGGATTGACAGTTTGGCCTCAATTTTAATCTGAAATTTCAAATTCACACAGGAAATTTCGAAAAAATAATTTTTAGTTTAAGTGATTGCTAAATGTCTCTTATTAAATAAAACATAAAATACTATTCTTTATTTCTGGTGTGAACACTAAATTTCTAAATAAAAATGGAGGCCAAACTGGCAAGCCTGATATAAACTCACTCAAATTTAGAATATGGCATGTAAGCTGCAAAACTATTTATAATTCTCAAAGTGAAGCATTTGGTGTTTTTTCGTGCTAAAAGAGACTACGTTTTTCAGAGTTTAATTTGATACTCAAGTAACCTTTTCATGCAGGCATTGTGATTAGACCAGTCGTCTTGACGCAGTGTTTCTTTTTTGGAGTATTGTGTTCCTATTTCATGATCGATGTAAGCTAATTCCACAGGCACTGACATAGGTGTGGGTAAGTCTAAAACTTACATCAAGGATTTTAAAATGTTATTTTTGTCTTATTTAATCACAGTAGAACACCCGGAAAGAGTCGATTCGACTCTTACCACATGATTAACCCTTTCAGGGGCAAGGCACTTCTATTAGTAAAATACTGAAATGAATGAATGACTCCGGAATTGGAGAACAAATTTATTTCAAAATAATTAAAAGCTTTTATTCACGTACTTGATCACTCTACCATGGAGCCAACCAAATAATGACAAAGGCCCTGAATCCCTGACAGAAAAACGCCCTCCACCATCCAACTCTTTCCCCAGCCGCCGAAACAGACCCGGAATCAGCGACAATTAATAAAAAAAAAAAAAAAAAAAAAAAAAGGCACACTCTGCCAAGAAAATAAAATACAAAAATTAAAGTCATGTACAAGTTTTAAACATAAAACCGGACTGTAACCCTAGTTACGATAAACTAATACTAAAACTAAGACTGAATGAAATTGCAAAACAAAATTTTAAGTCATTTTCAGTTACAAATGACTGTATAAAGATCAATTATAAAACCACTAAACGGATTAAAAGTTTGTGACGCAGCACTTTATCTTATTGCTATAAAAATTTTAAATATGGAAATTAAAAATTATGATATCAAATTTTAAGTGACGCTATATTATTTATTTCCTCATTTTATTTTTGTTTTATTTATAATTGCATGCGTAAGAATTATGTTAAATTTAAAAGAATGTATAAAAATTTATTCATAGATGCGTTATCATTCACATTTTCATAAATTCAAACTATGAGTTTTAAAAGATATGATATCAAAATTTAAGTGACGCCTTGATGTAACCTTAAACAATTTGTTTTAAAATTCAATTTTAATTGTTTTCGATTTGGCTAAATATATTTACGCATCTAACCAAAACTTTTAATTTTCCAATACACTGTTAAAAATACCACTTTCACTGAACCTGTACAATGCACTGTAATGTATTTATATAAATAAATTGATTTATCTTTTGTGCCACGCTATCCAAAATCAAAAGTAAAATAAGTGTTAATGATTTCTTTACGTCATAATATCCATTTGCATATATTTCGCTTAGTTTGAATACAATGATGCAATGAAATCACTTTTATAAATTTTAATTTTGATTTTGGATAGCGTGGCAATATCCAAACTCTCATCAAATTCGTCATCCAGAATAACAGACTTCGCCAGATAGGCAGCTCTTTCGTTACCAGTAAGGCCAATATGAGATTTAATCCAACCTATAAAAATAACTTTACTACTCAACAGTCTCAAGTTAGAATATATGTTATACAAAATCTTATCAGTTGGAAATATGTTCTGCAAGGCTTGTATTGAAAAAAAAAAACTATCAGTGTAGATGTGAAAATCTCTGAAAACAGCCCCGCAACAACTGTTGATTGCCTTGTCAATGGCTGATAATTCAGCCTGATAAACAGTAATATAAGCATAAAGTTTAAAACGTTTTTCTAAAAGGATCACTCCATCATTATAAACAGCAAAAGCAGAGCCAACTGTATTGTTCATCTTGGAACCGCCTGTGTAAATTACAGGGTGGTGAAAAATTACAGAAGTGACTGACTTTACAAACTGTATATGGTGGGTTGACACAAAATAAGGATAATCAAATATATTTAAATGTGGAATCAAAATATTTTCCTTAGTTACACAAATATCATTTATCCATTCTAGATCTTCATGATGCACCGTGTTATAGGGACCAGACATCTGTTCCAACTCCAACTCCAAGGGAGGGATACCCGAAATTACGCAAAGAGCTTCCGTAGGTACAGATCTGTAAACTCTGATTATTGATAATAAACAAAGACGCTGGCATGAAGACAAGCATCTAATTCCATGGTATCACAAGTCCCGGAACCAAATTTCATATCCATAAGATATCTGCTTTTTAATTACCGAATGATACTAAGTTTTCATGTAGTCCAAGGGAAGACCCTTATCTCTAATGTGGTTTTTGCGCATGGAGCACGAAAAACATATTACTTTGTCACGAACAAGATCCAAATGATCAAGCCAACGGAAACGGTTACCCAGAAAAAATCCCGTGTTTACGCCTTAAGTAATACTTTATTAAATAAGGTTAAATAATTCAAATTTTACTATTTCAAAAGAGTGGTGCCGATCAAGAAATCTGAATTAAAAAAAAGTAGCCCACTGTTTTCACATTGGATAGTTTGACATGGTACCGACGATATCTGATTTCGATATGAGCTAGGGGTGACAGTTTGGCCTCCAATATTTATTCAAAATTTCAAATTCACACTGGGAATTTCGAAAGAAGAATTTACACTTAATTTGATCACTAAATGTCTCCTATTAAATAAAGCATAATACTATTCTTTATTTGTGGTATAAAGTAGAAATTTCTGAATAAAAATGGAGGCCAAACTAGCAACCCTGATATAAACTAACTTTGTTTACAATAACTAAACATTGGATAAAGCACCATAAATACATCTATTTCTTTTTTTTTATTTAAGTAAATATCAAACAACAATAAGGATAAATACAAAAAAGATTACTTACAGTTCTACTCAAATGTTGCATATCTCAATCTTACAGTGGTATCACAATCATATTACAGTCCTTTTGGCAGTTCTACTTTGAGAGGCGAAGCATTTTACTTAGCTATTCTCAGCGCAAGAAAAACAATTTCTTTAAAATTCCTGGAGCATGTCTCTCATGGGCCGAAACAATTTAAAGATCTCTAGTGGAAATATTGGTTTCATCTTTCACTTTCATTTGCTGCAATCAAAGTTTTCTCAGTTTGGGGTCAACCGTTGCCGTCGAAATACTCAAGGACAGAGGACACGAGTGTGACGTCATCACTAATGGACAGACTTCGCACTAGTGTTCGAATTCACACCGGAAAATTTTGAATAGCAATTTTTGTTTACTTTATTTGTGTAATATCTATCATCTTATAAACAATATAACTATTTAAACTTACAGGTAGTCAGGCAATAGAGGATTTTACCTGGTAAAATTAATGGAAGTTCTGGAAATTGGCTTACTTTATGTTTTTTGGGGTCGCGGAATCCGAATTTGTTACTTTCCATCAAAATTTCCCCCGGCAACCTCCCCCCAAATTTTGGTAAAATGCCCCCCGAAAATGGTTTTTATTAAAAAAAGTATCTAAAAATTCAGAACGTAGACAAAATTTGCAACAAATTAGATATATGACATTATGAACTAGGATGAAGGGAAAGGGGGGATCTGCCTCGGAATATGCGCCGCGGTGCTGCGTGGACTAAGTTGCGCATTCCACTTAACCACTCACACGTTTACATTCGCCCTCCGATCTCCCCTCCGAACTTTCTATATAAGGTTTACTTTAAGTTTTTTGGGTCGCTGAATCCGAATTTTTATCTTCCCCCCAAATTCCTCCCCTTAATTTTAATTTGGGTGTTCGGGATAGCCCAACCCCCCCCCCCCAAAAAAAAAAAAAAAAAAAAAAAAAAAAAAAAGAAGAAGTTGTTTTTAACTTAAATTTCTTAATGTTTTAGGGGAAAAGCATTACGAATTTCAGAAACTAGAAAAAAATTACAACAAATGGGATGTATGACATTATGACGTAGGATGAACGGGGAGAGAGGGGACTGCCTCGGATCATGCACTGCGGCGCTACGTGCACTAAGTTATGAAGTCCAGGCAATTTTTCATTTTACCTGCAAAATTAATACTAGTTCTGGATTTTGACTCACTTTATGTTTTTTTGGTCGCTGAGTCCGAATTTGTAACTTCCCACAAAAATGTCACCCAGCAACTCCCCAAAAAATTGATTTTTTAAAGAAATTTGGTTTTTGAGAAAAGCGCGCGGAGAATGTTCTGATGGATTTTCTGTTTGTTGGACATAGTTTCTAGAAAAGTTAAGACTCGTACGTGGATACCTTTTTTTTTCGTTCTCACAGTTTCATTATCATTTTTATATTTTCATAGAAAACATATATATATTGTTTTTTCTTGGACAACCTCACTAGTTAACAGAGATCTGAGGCAACGATAAAAAGAGGTCCACACATACTGAAATATACCAACATTCTGCACCGGTTAAAGGGATGTGTGTATGTGGGGGGGGGGGGGCGAACTCCACACCCGAAGGTGTTTTCACTTACATTGATACGAGTGTCTTCTCTATGTCAGACGTAGTAATACTCCTACACTCCCATACCATTCAGAGAAATACGCGCGCTTTACAAAAGCTCCTGATTGGTTTATTTTGTACAGGTAGATATTTCTAAAGTAGAAATCTAGCATCATATTAGATAGAAATACTAATGTCTTCGTAAAAGTTAGAAATTCAACCATAAAGAAGGGAATCGCTAAAGTTTCACCTACAAAGAAAGTAGAGCTTTCTACATAGAGTTAAAGCGGTGACTGTAATCTAGCCAAAGATTCATATTATGCATACCAGGTTGTTACTTTTATGTGTGGATGTCTCAAAAATTGGCGTTGTTTCACAATTGTATATTCAAACAGTTACCCACCATTGTTATTACATATCTTTCCTGGATATAGCTGTACACCATATTTAATAACTACAACGTCATCGAACAGATGCTTATTGGAATAAGTGCCCTAACCCTCTCCCTGTGCAACCCGAGAAATACTCGGTCATGCATTTCCCTGCACTCTCAGAAATGAATACTCAGATTTCACGAAATTTTCTTTGTTTTTTGGTTTGCTGGAAATGCTCCTAGCGAACATTTCGTCAAATTGATGAAATTAGTTTCTTTACTTGCTTGACGATATAAATTTCGTCAGTTGTTTCGTCAAAAGAGGGCTGGTGGCGCCATCTCTCAAACAGTTTGGAAGCTCCAGTATTTGACACGGAGAAAGAAAAAAAAAAATCACTTCTCTCTCTTTCCTCGGCGTGATTCGAACTCACGACCTTTCGTGTAAGAGGTCGCTGCTTTTCCAACCTGACTGCTGGGGACATGAAAGTGTTTGCTTTTAGACTGGTGTAATGAATTCTACTTCATGTTTATATTTTTATAACGTAGATTGCAATTTTATCGGCGGTGGCTATATTTTCTGAAAGTTTTAAGAAAGGCTAATTTATTTTAATGGTTTTCTCGTATCAATGAATAATTATAATATGCTTTGATTAAATAATTTACAACTGAAATTTTCTTTGATCAATGGATGAGTAGAATATGGTCTGGTTAATTTGTTGCTCACAAATAACGAATTGTGAAGTGCATATTGCGTGAGATTTTATCACTTTGAGTAGGAGGATAAGATTTTAACACTTTACTGTTTATAAAGAGGAGAGGGATCAATTATGTTTATTTTTAATTTGATTGAAAACATAATTACTTCTTTAAAAAAAAATAATAAGATATCCTAGAAGTTTGAAATTTTATTGACCTAATTTTCTTATTGAATGGTTTTGAAGAACATAGGAAATTTATTCTTTTCGAATTAAAACATAACGAACGACAACATATAAATAAAATAATAATAATAAGCATTCCTAAAAATTCTAACAGCTAAAAAAATAACTAATGAAGAAACAATAACTACCTATATTTCAGTATTTTCTGAAAAGCACTAAGTGCAGTTTTAAAATAAATTATTACAGGACTAACATAAACAAGCAAATATCTGTTTGCTAAAATCGCAGGATTTGAGGAACTGTTTCCTTAAAATGCATTGAGTCAGACCGTGATTGAGGCAAAACTTTCGTCAAATATTTGAGGGTTTAGGTTTCGTTAAAAGTCACGTGATGTTAATAGGAAATGATCGTCAAAAACGACGAAATACAGCACAAGGATTTTTGAATCGTCAAAAGGGAGAGTTTTATTTCTGAGAGTGCGTCTAATTTATATTATTTGGTTATTCCCACCAGTTATTTTTTAGCGAAAACGTTGTCTGATTTAATCAGGACACTTTCCCCCATTACGATAGTAAAAAAAAATCTGCTTTCAAGAGCCGGTGATAAAAGATTAAAAATTCTGTAAAAGACGCTCATCGCGAAGAATTACTTACGAAGCGAGAGGGTTAATCCTTAACACTAGAACACCCGGAAGGAGTCGATTCGACTCCGACCGTGTGATTAAATGTCAATTGAAACCAGAATTTTTTTCATAAAATAAGTTAAAGTTAAACTACGCAGATCTACGTTAAATAAATCAATTAAATAATTTTAAATAAAAATTCTTGTGTCAAATATTTTTATGAAACTTGAGCAAAATTCCCGGGCGTTCTAGTGTTAAATTCATAGTGATGCATATCTGCATCAACATTTATTTAACTCTTTTAACCACAATATTTATACGTAAAAATTAATCCTGTAAAAAGTACAAAAATATTCTACTAAGTAAAGTTAAAAATCCATCTTAAAATTCCTGGTATCTATTCTTTAATGTAAAAAAAAAAAAAAAAAAAAAAAAAAAAAAAAAAAAAAAAAAAGAGTAATTCATGCATTTAACCCCTTGAGAAGCAGTTCTATATATCATATCCTACCTAATTTTAATGCACATTTGCACCAGAATCTTTCAATTAAATTTTCCTTTTTTAAACATTTGTGGAAAAAAGTTAAAAAAATTGCTTTTCCTCATTCTGAGGTAATTTTTTTCGAAAATTCCGGTGTGAATTCAACATTACACAAAATCAATTGCTTGCCCCTTAAAGGGTTAATTTTTACGTTTTAAAAAATAAAAAATTATATAAAATAAGGTATTTAGATTCATATTTATTAAAATATTTACTAATTTGCAATATTTTAGCTTTTACTTGTATTGCAGATGTGTTACATAAAAATAGTCGACCTATTATTACAGAAATGTATCTCAGATTGTTTTCATTATTTTTCCCGTGTAATAAACCTTTCTCAGAATCACATATAATTATTTCGAAACAAAATAAAAAATAATGCATTTAACCCATATTGGACCACACCGATTAAATATTTTTTAAATTTTTTAAAACTTCAATCATATTATTAATATGGTGTGATTAAGTAGATACTAGCAAAATTTTGAAAAAATTTTTTTAATTTTTTTAAGTAACTAGTTGTCCTATAAATAGGACATATTAGTAGGTCACATACTAAGGACATATAAAATGCATACATAAACTAATTTTATGAGCAAATATTTTATTTTACTTTAAAAATACTCTTTATGTTGTACAAAAATACTCTATGATTTCTCCAATAAAAAAGATAATAATAACCGTAAAATTCTAGATTATAAGATGACAATTCTTAAAGAATTTTTTAAATAGATTTTTTTCAATTAAATTTTAATTGGTTACTTGTTTTTTTGTTTATATGTTATACTTTTATGTATTTTTAAGACGTCATAACAAAATGCATCCAAAAAATCCTTACCAATTTTATTTTATAAAATGTTTTATTAGCTGTCCTATTTATAGGACAGTGGTCCAATATAGGTTAATGGTTAATGGTTAATGGTTAATTTCATGTGGGAGTATGAGTGTTCTGTTGATCCCAATAACCTTGCATTATCTTAAAGAGGTATAAGCATGGTTGCCAAACGTCCACTAATCTTCGGTAATGTCTGGATTAATTTAACCCAGTTTAACCACATTTTGAACCAGAAAATTTATTTCACGAATGCTTATTTATTTAATTCCAGGTTTCTAGGTGGAACATATTTAAGTGCATTACTTAAAAAAATTTCTGGTACGAAACTTATTAACACTAGAACGCCGGGAAGGGGTCAATTCGACACTGACAAATGGACTAATTGTCGATTCGAACCAGAAATTTCTTCTCAAAATAAGTTAAATATAAATTACACTGAAATAAGTTAAACAATTAAGATAAATAATTTTAAATAAATTTTCTGGTTAAAAATATTTTTAGAAAAGTTACGTAAAATTTCCCGGCGTTCTAGTGTTAAACCAGGGTCATATTAACACAAGTATTACGGAAGGTTAGCCTGAGGCTGGCACCTATAGGAATATGCTATCCTTGCAGACGGCATAGCTATTTTCATCACACATGACATCTTCAGATATCGTACATTCAACTTCTTTTTTTTTTAACTCTTATTCTTATAATTGTTCTGAGTTTCAAACCCCTAAATGTCCCTTAATCTATGCAACATGCCCACCAACTAAATGCCATCCTACTCCACAATACCTATTGACACAAGATGGTTATCTTATTCTTCCAAATAGATTAAATAGAAAAAGGTACCAGGGTATGAATACAATCGTTATTCATCCTCGCATTCAATTCAACCTTTGAAAATGTCTCGTCATAACTTTGTTGTTCACAAAACAACAAAAAAACGAAAAATAAAACTTCTTCATCTTTGGTGTTAGTGTTATTTATGACGAACGATTACACGAGGGATATTGGCACGAGGGGAGTGCCGTCCGTGGGTGGTCTTTCTAAGGTAACCTAAACCATATTTACGCAAGCTTACAAAGGCTCGAAGAAAACCACTGAAAACTCCAAACGATTAGGATGAGGGGCTCGATTGGCTTTGAACCAAGCACCTCCCGTCTTCCAGCTTTGTGAGCAGAACCTCTCGGCCACTGGTTGGGCCTCTTTCTCTTTAGCCTAGCGTGCATTAAAAAAGAAACATTTTACTCAAATATTCTGGTTGACAGCTTGAAACATAAGTTCTTGGCAGTTTGTAATACAAATTAAGTGGTATAAATAGTACACCAACACCATTTTAAAGGATATTTGCTGAAAAAAGAAAGCTATAAAAAAAATCCGCAATTTAACTAACCCCTTTCATATTCCGCAATTTTAATAAAGAGGACTTTTTCAATCTGAAATGATGTAGCAGACTCCTTACGAGTTTTCAGGAGTGTGCGCGCCTTCATATAAATCTATATCTACGATTGCCTTTAATGTAGGTTTTTATTTAACACAGTTAACCCTTTCAGGAGTAAAGCGCTTCCATTGCTAACATGTTGAAATGTATGAATGACGCCGTAATTCACGAGAAAATTAATTTGAAGATAATTTTTTTTTTAACGAAATTTCACATTTATTCTAAACGGAGAGTTTGATATCAAAATTCTGGTGCAAATGTGGCATTTGAGAATAAAAATTAAGTGGTCCAAAAAAAAAAAAAAAAAACTGCCATTGAAAGGGTTCGTGAAACAATCTTGGATTAAATAAAGCACTAATAACACACAGAATTACCAGAATAAAAAATTAAAATACAATTAAATGACGCCGTTCTGAAAGTGTTAAGTACAAACCTCATTTAGGTGAAAGAGTAGCACGCCTGACTAATACGCTTACTTGGGGACATAAAAATGGCGGATGTCGTAAGCGGATATTTTGGGGATTTTAACCCTTTCGGCCCTGGCGGCTACATATGTATTCCTTAATTTTAAAATGCTTGAAACTATAATTAACGCCTTCAGATACGTAAAAATCTCATAATCACATACAGTGGCTCACAGTTGTTTACGGACACTCGTGTTTTTCAAACTTGCTTATAAAAACCATCATCTAAATATTAAAGGATCTACTTTAAAAAATTCATATAAACTTTCTTTTTTCTATAATTAAATCTACATATTGTAATGAAAATAAATTGAAAACTATTTTTCCAAAAAATTAATTTATCGAGAAAGAGCTAAAAACAATCTCACACAAGTAATTGGACACTTTGAAGATTCAATAAATGTAAACAAAAATATGCAAATAATCAAACATTTTAATACTTTGTTGGGTATCCTTTAGCTGAAATTACACTTTTAAAATGTTTTGCATGGATGCAACTATTTTTTTTTTTGTGTTGTGAGAATGTTCAATTTTGTTCCATTCCTCTGTTGATACTGTTTTAAGTTATTCTTTCGAAGAAATATCCATGTTTTTTAGTTCTTATCTCCAGTTCATGCCACACATTTTCAATTGAATTTAAATCTAGAGAATATGGTGGAGTCCTGATAACTTTGGGCCACTTGTACAGCAGCCGTAAACGAAAATTTAGGGCTGTATGTTTGGGATCATTATTTTGATACAAATTGAATGCGTTTTGAATTCCAAGTTTTTGGGCATATGTTTTCAAGTTTTCTTTCAAGATATTTATATACTTATATTGGTCCATATTATTTTCAATGGAAACTAAATTTCCCATACCGGAAGTAGCAAAACATCCCCAAACCATTTTTCTTCCATCTCCATGTTTGACAGTTGGCAATATATTTTTCAGATTGAGGCCTTCGTTGGGCTTTCTCCACACAGTTATTCGCCCATTAGATCCAAATACGTTAAATTTTTATTCAGCCACAAATATCACGATTTTCTAAAACGATACATCTTTGCCTACCATTTATTTTCCAAAATCCAGACGTAATTTCCCTGCTCTTTCATTAATGAAAAATTTTCTTCTAGTAATTCTACTGTTGCATATATATGATCTGATAACTCGTTTAACAGTTTCAGGGTTTACTTTTATAATAAATCTGTTTTCTAATTCTGTTGTAAGTTTTACTGAACAAATTCCTGGACTTTTCTTTATTTTATGCATAATAAACCTTCGATTCAGGGAGTTAGTTTGTGAGAAGCTCTAGATTTTATGTTAGTGCTTTTTCAACAGTTACACGTAGTTTCCATCATTTTATAATAATAAAAGCAGTTCAATGACTCACTTTAACACGTTTTATGGTAGTTCTCATGCTTTTACCATCTTTAAAATGTTCTATAATTAAATTACGAATCGAATTTGTCGTAACTTTGTAGCGTCTGACCATGATCGCTTCAAGTATAGAAATGTAAACAAATTTACATGAATTAGTAGTAATTTCAAAGTTCAGACGATAATACCGTATACACTCGCGTATAAGTCGACCCCAAATTCGTGAGGAATAACAGACTGAATACCAGTATTTTAAAAAGTTATCTTCATCTTATCTAAATGCAGAATTTGCAGATATTAAATAAGCTGAAGATGGCTACAAGAAAAAACTGGTATACAACATATTTTTTTCACGAATTTAGGGGTCGACTTACACGCGAGTATATACGGTATTTGACATATATTTCCATTTATAATAAAAATAAATAATAAAAATTATCGTCTGTCAAAAAATTTATTAAAGCTTTCAAGTGTCCAATTACTTATGCGATATAGTTTTTAACACTTTCTCGGTAAATTAATTTTTTGAAGAAAAAGTTCTGAATTTATTTCATTACAATATGTAAGTTTTATTATAGGGAAAATAATGTTTATAAGGAAAAAAAAATAAGTACATCCTTTAATATTTAGATGATGTGTTTTATAAGTAAGTTTCAAAAACACAAGTGTCCAAAAACAAATGTGAGTCATTGGATGTGCATTCTATTTTCTGGCTTTTTAGTGGACAAGTAACGCAACTAGCTTTGAAATAGTAAAAAAAAAAAAAATGACAAAAGTTTTAATTTTTTTTGGACTTTAAGAAAAAGGTCAGGGCCTAAAGGTTTAAACTTAAATTAGGGGCTGCTTTTACGAATGAATAAATTGCGATAAACAATAAAAAATACTAGTATGCTTTTATGTCTGTTATATCCTGTTCTAATACGACATTTACCAAATGTCTTCAAACATTCTTATTTCGACTATTGTCATATGCAAAGAACGCGAAATAACTGCATTCGTTAGGTTTCAGAAACTAACATATTCGTTAAAAGGCATAGCCGGATAAGCATTGGAAACATGCCTTTCAATCAAATTTCCTGATTTTTTCCAAGATGTAGCAACATATCTGACAATATATTTTCCCTATTATCACAGTATAAATATTAATATTTAATGAGATAAAATGTTTTTGCAATTTTTTTAAAAAACGGATTTTCTCAAAAACTGCTGCGAGGAATTTCATGCCATTAACTGAGGATATGTAGATACTAAAGATGCATAACTGGTAATTTTTGTATAATTTTCTGTTTATTAAAACTGTGTGAAATAGCGAAATAAAAAAAAAAATAAATAAAAATCATATCTTATGGTTATCCGAAAATTGCCATTTTCTTGTAAAAAATTCTCCACATGTGCCCGAATATTCTATATAAATGACGAAAGTTTGCGTTGGGTACTACATATAAATATTTACAAAAATGTATATTAAAATTATTGAAATTCCTTTTAAGGCGTTATTTGGGACGAAGCTTCTTAACACTAGAACGCCCGGAAGGAGTCGATTCGACTCCGACTATATGATTAAATGTCATTTGCAACCAGAAATTCTTTCACAAAATAAGTTAAATTTTATAAACGTAGATTTACGTAAAATAAATCAGTCAGATAATTTTAAATAAAAATTCTGGTGTAAAAAATTTTATGAAACTTGAGTCAAATTTCCGGGCGTTCTAGTGTTAATTTCAACATCCGAAGAATTTTTGGAACAAAGTCAGCAGACAATATATCAGTAATTCTGTAACGGTTTATTCCAAAAATTCTTCGGATGTGGAAGTTGAATAGCTCCGCCCAAAATAACGCCTTAAAATGATTTTCGATAATTTTTATATACATTTTTGTAAATATTTAAATTTAGTACCCAACGCAAACTTTCGGCATTTATATAGAATATACGGGCACATATCGGAATTTTTTTTACAAGAAAATGGTAATTTTCGGATAATCATAAGATATTATTTTTTTTTTTTTAATTTTTATTTCGCTATTTCACACAGTTTTTATAAACGGAAAATTATACAAAAATTAACAGTTAGGCATCTTTGGTATCTATATGTCCTGTATTATTAGCATGAAATTCCGTGCAGCAGTTTTTGAGAAAATCTATTTTTTAAAAAAATCGAAAAAACATTTATATCTCATTAAATATCAATATTTATAGGGTGATAACAAGGGAAATATACTGTCAGATATGTAGCTACGTCTCGAAAAAAAATCAGGAAATTTGATTAAAAGGCATGTTTCCAATGCTTATCCGGCTATGCCGTTTCCATCGAAATAATCAAGACCTAAGAACAAGAGTTTTGACGTCATCACTAATCGACCAACTTCTCACTAGTGTTGGATTTCACACCGGAAAATTTTGAATAGAAATTTTATTTTATTTTATTTGTGGAATATCTAATATCTTATAAAATAATAATAACAATTTAAATTTATTGGTGAGAATATGAAATCCCCTAATAAAAAAATCCGCCAGATGCGGCAACATTGTGACATTCCGCATCGGGCTGAATTTTTATTTTGGGATTCCCAATTGTCACCAGTAAGTTCAAACAGTTAGTATTGTTTTATAGGATGATAGATATTCCACAAATAAAACAAAATAAAATTGCTATTCAAAAATTTCCGGTGTGAATTCCAACACTAGTGAGAAGTCGGTCGATTAGTGATGACGCCACAGCTGTTGTCCTTAGGCCTTGAGTATTTCGATGGCAACGGCTATGCCCTTACAGTAAAACCTAACTTCTGTGATTTGGTTAGTACTTGTAATTTTATTAGCGTAAAAATGATTTTTACCCCAAACTGAAAAAAAAATCAGGGCCGAAATGGTTAAACCATAGGTGCCAACATCTTACGCTTTTTTGTACCACAAAAAATTTTATAGGAATCTTTTCCTTTTTAGATCGCCAAAATTTGCCGATTAAATAAGTGAAAAATTTCTATTAAATTTTTGTGCAACAAAATAAAATGGAAGAGTTATGGTTAAACGATCCCTTGAATTTCAATATCAGTATACTTTATAAATATTAATCGTCTTATTTAATTTTACAAAAAGAAAGCTAAAAATATTGGTGTCAAAACTGAAGGGATCGTACAAATGCTGAAAAAAAAATATCGTCCTACGATAGTCGCTATTTTTGTGTCAGCGCGTAGACCAGGGCTGTCAAACTGTGGCCCGCCGGATACCACTAAAATTTTAAAGAAATAGTCGACAAGTTGAATCGCAGAAATTCAACGATTAGATAAGGCAAAGATAACTGTAAAATTTTAGTGGTATCCGTCGGGCCACAGTTTGACACCCCTGGCGTAGACCAAGTGTTCACATCATGGAACTATTAATAAAGAGGAACTGACATATCCATAAAATAGTGAAGCTTCAACTATAACCGCTTTCGTAAGAGCTTATTACCTCCGGGGGAAACTTACACCAGTAAATTTATATGGAAGTTTTCACCGTATTTAAAGGCCTTATTCATGTAAAATTTCAGTCATAAATAATGAAAGAAACATATTTTAATTTTTATTGGTGGAAGTTTATTTTTTCGGTAGTAAGGTCCTTCGTTTCCACCATATTGTGACAACCGCTGAAATAGGCTGACTGTTTTACCAGTGAAATTGACACCGGTAAAAACAAAGAAAAGTTTTTGACATATTTGTGAGAAAATATTTCCATGAATAAGACGCTTAAATAAGAAAGATTTTCTATTGAATTATACTGGTAGGACGTCCCCCTTCCCTGCGGTATTCAGAAACTGTAGATCCGATTTTTAAAAATACAGCCGCCATCTTGTGACAACCTCCTCAGTTACTTCACTCGCAACTGGTAAACAGTACACTATATGTCTCCTCCTCTTTATTCATAACTCCATATTTCAAATTGTGGTGTGGGACGCTTATCACAAACGCTTCTATTGATTGAACGCAATAATTAAAGGATTTATTTTATCATTTCCTGAACTTTATGTCTAAGAAAGCCTTAATAGCAGATTAAATTAAAAAAGGCTTAGTGATATATACGTGGCCAAAGCGATATAAGTAAGCGTGCAAACTTAATGCTGGAATCGGGCGTAAATTAATACAGTTGCGCCATCTTGTGGACGGAGTGATAATTCACATACGCGGGCTTTTAGTGTGGCGTGTAATTTCTAAATCTTTAGTCACTCATGGCAATGAGTTTTGTTTGCCACATTTCTTGCAAAATAACGGCGTAACAAAAGAGGCAATCAAATGCACTTCACACCACGAAAATTCTTCGCCTTCACAGGCACACTTCAGTTATTAATCAAGGTGAAAAAAACTTTACAATTTTAGTGGTGTGAGTAAGACAACAGTTAGGTATCTACCTGTAGATCACACTCCATCCGCTACGTGGCGCATGACCTTTATTGATGTGACCTCGCTTTTAATCTTGCGGTTACTTCTCCCATTTAAGATAGGACGCTTACTTATATCGCTTTGATACGTGGCTCTCGGTGGGCCGTTTGTTGAAAAATCGGGTATAGTGTGAAAAGAAAATTCTCCATGCTACTTTTTTACAGCACTTGCAAAAAAAGAAAGTTTCAGGATGTGTCTGCAAAATTTTTAAGAAAAACCTAAAAGTGAGAACTTTTTTAGAAAAAAGTGGTATTTGAAAAACTGACAGGTCGGGATACCTGTAAAAGTGAAAAATATTGCAACACATAACATGGAACTGTAGCATAACACATAATTTTTTTAAATTTATTTTTTACGGTTGGTAAATGATTATCTATTGTTTTACAAATTAACTTTATAGAAAGTTGATATTTAAATTTAAGCACATTTAATGAAACAAGTACCAAATTTATTAAACAAATCTGATATTTTGCAAGCATGTAAAAAAAAAATCATTATAAAAATCTATTGTGTGTTAAAATAAATTGAAAAGTGGATAAGTATAAAAATCCTGAATTAATTCTGAATTGAAAAAAAAAATACCCTTTAAAATTTTATCAAAATCTGAAATAAAAGAAGTAAAAACATACACAGAATACTGCCCTATAATTATAATAACTTACATTAAAAAACTTATAAAAACGACGTTTTATGAATTCAGAATATCAGTCCCACGGCAGATTTAAATTGCGTTTAAATATAATGAAATCCATTTATATAAATTTTATGCATCACCAGAAACCTTACTTATTTTAATTTTTTCATGTTTTTGAGTAACGAAAATAGAGAGATTGGAAATTTTCTGCTTGAAAAATTAGTTAAAAAATATTTTTTTTGCTTAAGGCTTTTATTTTTCCTGTATTGAAATATCGAGTAAGAAACTACATTTAATTTATTTTCTTCCTCAGTTTATTTGGTATTCAAAGAAGTTAAGTAACCGATCCAAAATTATATATCATACACTAAGTCAATTTTTTATTTAAAATAATGAAATGAAATTTCAATGTGAGTGCGTTTTTTATTTAAGTAAATCTGCTTAATTCGTGAAACTGTGTCAAAGTTACAAATTTATATTATTTTTAGCATTTGATGAAATGTATGTATAAAATTTTAAAATAATGTTTAAGAAAAAAGAAATATTATTATCTTCTAAACGGTAACATTATTCAGGTAATAAAAAATATCAGTCTATTAATAACAACTGGTTGTCTTTATATTCTGTTGCATAATATAGATATAATTATTTTTGAATTTTAAAGAGATTACAACTTTCATTGAAAAAAAAATAAAATTCCTATTGTCGTAACGATAACAATACAAAAAGTTTATTTATAAATATAATATTTTTTTAATATAATTTTATGTACATAAATATAATGTAGTTATGAATAAAGGGGAGGAGACATATAGGGTGTGTTCAAGATGCACGCGCGTTGCGAGCGCGAGCTCAGGAGACAGGAACAAGGAGTGGGTCCATATCATGGATGGAATAACACGTAGTGTGTTCAGGAACAGATCATGGATTTGATTAATTATGGTGCTAATTATAAAGATATTTTGTTGCAAAAGGAACGTGTGCTAAATGGCTGAATGGATAAGGCAGTGAACTCGAGACTACGGATTCTGTGTTCGAATCCTTCCAGTCCCACATTGTGTCTTTTTTTTTTTTTTTTTTGGTTCTTTTTTTGTTTATTGGTTGTTTTATATTTTTCATAATGAATAAGATATTTTTGATGAAGATATATTTTTTATTTTTATTATACAGAGGCACGTGTATTTTTACTATAATAATAAAATACTTATTTAAATGTGAGAAAATGGGGTATTTCGAGATGAAAGTTTTACATCTGAACGCCTTTTAAATATTCAAAGTTTCGTTTTTAAGTGATTATATATGTAGTATGTATATGTATAATGATATAAACATTAAGCAAATCTAAATGAAAAAATAATATATATTGTGCAAAAATATCCTTTTGCACGTGGGATAATTCCTTGCTTTTTTTTTTTTTTTTTTGAGTACATTAGGAGTGAATTTTTATCGAGACTAGGCTGGAAATCATATTTTACTTAGAACATTATAAAAATAAAATGTAATAGTTGTAGATTATTTTAACTAAAAATATCTGCACATATATTTTTTAAATAGAAGAAATATATAGGTTTGCTGGATAGTTTTGTAGTGAATAAAGTATGATTAGAATGTTTATAAATTTTCTACTGAAAGTATAAGTAAGTATTTTGCTTATACTAACAGAATTTTGAATGCCATTTATTTCTCATGTTTTATGATGTATTTTGGTCTGTTATCCACACGGTATTAAAATATACAATCATAAAATAAGAAATATATATATTAAAACCTTCTCTGAAAAACTGTCTAACTAACAGTGCAAATTCCACTGAAATCCATCCAGTATAGTAGATTACAAACAAATCTCATATGTTGATATCACAATCTTGGTTTACTAACAGCATTCTATTTATCACGGAAGATATAAATCAACTGATAAATCATTTTTAAATAAATAAAAAGAAAATTGTTAAAATTTTTAGATCACCAGTTGAATTCTTAAATTGTATCAATCAACCTACCAAACAAAGCACAACCAATAAAACATAAGCACAAAACGCACAATCACGTGATCAAATCGCCCACACATTTTTTTTTTTTTTTTTTTTTTTTTTTTTTTTTTTTTTTTTTTTGAGCAGCTCGCGCGGAGTTTGTGTGTGCGGTTGGTTAACTAATTTTAAATGCTTAATGGGCTAAAGTAGATAAAGAAGGTCACGTGTTGTTTTTCCGGACTATTTTATATTTTATCTGAGTGAACACAGGCATGTATTTCTGTTACGAAAACCATGTTTTAGAAGGATAAAGAATTATAGTCGTTGGTTTTACCTTTTTTGAGCTTTAAAAATAATGAAATAATTGAATTATTTTAAAATTCCTTTCTTCGATAAGACCTACTCCATGGCATAAACTTCTAAGCGCGCCGCGTGAACTGCACTTCTGAACACACTCATAGTGTACTAGTCTGCCAGTTGCGAGGGAAGTAACTCAGGAGGTTGTCACAAAATGGCGACTGCTTTTTCTAAATCGAATCTACAGTTGCTGAATAACACCGGGGCAAACTTCCTACTGGTAAAATTGATTAGAAATATTTGCCTTATTTAAGCCTCTTATTCATGGAAATGTTTTCTCACATATATCCTGAAAACTTCTATACGTTTTTACTGGTGTCAATTTGACTGGTAAAATAGTAATTTTGTTTCCCCAGTTGTCACAATGTAGCGGGAACAAAGGGTGTCACTACAGATAAAGTAAACTTACACCAGCAAAATGGAAAAAAAATTCATAACTGAAATTTTGCATTAATAATGCCTTTAAATACGGAGAAAATTTCTATATAAATTTACTATCGGAAGTTTTGACCGGAGGTAATCAGCCCTTGCGAAAGCGGTTACAGTTGAAGGTTACATTTACAGTTACTATTTTAAGACTATGTCAGTTCCTCTTTAGTAATAGCTCCATGGTAAATATTAAGATGCTGTACATAGCAAAACAATCTGAATGATGGTAATAAGCTTAGTTCTAATTAATGTAATAATATCAGAAATTTAAGTAGTCTAAGTTTCTACAGAATGGAGTGTGCCATTCATGGTCATAAGGGCTCTTTTTCATATTAAAAAATGCAAGAATTTCATTTTCCAAGTATTTAACATTCACTTTCATAGCTCCCAACCTTAAGGTTTTTTAAAGTAAACTACAATATTTTGAACCAAAAAAGTTAATGAATAAAATACATTTATGTAGTAGAATTTGGTGATTGGCTGGATGAATGATTTTGATCTTCGAATGAACGTTTCGGGCATCGGCAAAAACCTAGCTGTAAACCTTTGAATTTTTTAATCAAATTATACAGAAATTTTTGTAGAAAGAACAGATATTTCATATTTAAATTAGAATAAAACAAAGTGCTACATAAAAATAAGAAATTTATTTTTTAATAAAATGTCTTTTGGTAATTAATTACAAGAAACACGAAGCTTGTTTCTTTTGTACGATTGCTTTATTTGTTACAAAATGACAGTTGGTAATTGATAAAAAATAATTTGGTAACCATGTGTTTGCGCGTGCTCGAATGATTCAGTCGAACGACAGGATGATTTATTATGCCCATCAATAGTTCTTCGCTTAAAAGTTCTAGTTCAAAATAGGTTTAATTGGCATAAATAATGGAATGATAACATTTGTGCGCTTTCGACACTTGGGTGAATATTTAAATAAATATTTATTAATTATGAATATTTAATTAAATAAAAATATGTAAATATTTTGCAGGGTTCGTACATCTCAGGAGATATCGTCGGTATCATGTCAAACTATCCAATGTGAAAACAGTGTTGGGAGTAGGTTAATTTTTTTAAATTGAGATTTCTTGATTGGCACCACTTTTTTGAAATAGTAAAATTAGACTTATCGCATGACATATTAATAAAAGCAAAAACAACGGGAATTTTGCCATTTCAGAAAAGTGGTGCCAATCAAGAAATGTGAATTTAAAAAAATCCCTGCCGGCCCGGCCTACAGGCAGAGGTAGATTTCGAAGTCAAATATACTAATTTCACAAACAAAAACTAAATCATGATTATAGATAAATCCACTTTAACAATTTTATCTGGCCGCTCTTGACGAGTTTTTATTTCATTTTCATATAATAGCTGGTTTTATCAGAATCATGTTAGGGCGGTATTCAAAAAAATACTTTTCCATGCTCAACAACTCGAAATTTTCTGGCATAATTCCAGATTCATTTTTAATTAAAAAAAAATATGAAACTTGCTGACGTGATTTTTGAAGAGATTTATAAGCGACCTGTGTTTTTATTTTTTGTTCAATTAATTAAAACTTGATATATAAACAATTATTTTCTCAGAAGGACAATATTTTTCGTTTCTAACACAATCGCTTCGGGAAATTCCGTTCAAAATGCCCACTTTGACATCATTTTTTGAAATATATTCTACCTCTATCTAAAAATCGATTATTACGGTACATTATATAGTTTCTGAATAAGCGAATCTACCAATTAAATGCGTTTGAGAGCAAAAATGAATTTAAAAACCAGTCAGAAAATAAGCAGTTTGAATTTAAGCGCATCCTTAATACAATGATTTTTCCAACACAATCCGCTTCGGTAAATTCGGTTCAAAATGCCCTTTTTAACAGCATTTAAAAAAATATATTCTGCCCCTATCAGAAAATCGACCATTACGGTACATTATATAGTTTCTGAGTAAGAAAACGTACCAATTGGAAGCCTTTGAGAGCAAAAATGAATTGTAAAATGAGTCAGAAAATAAGCAGTTTGGATTTGAAAACACCCTTACTAAGATCATTTTTTACTTCAACCGGTATGTATTTTTAATTTGTTTTTGCTCTAAGAATTGGTCCTATCCAAAACTCGTCTATATAGATGTTGTAGACAATATTAAGAAGATATATGATAAATTCATGGGGATTTTATATCTTTTGAATTGACGGAGTTATGGATTTTTTTCTTCTTCAAACCACCTTTTTGTTTTCGTTTTTAATTTTTTTTTTTGCAGTACGAATTGGTCCTATCAAAAACTTGTGAATATAAAAGTTGTAGATAATGTTAAGGAGATTCATGATAAAATTAATTGGATTTGATATCTTGAGAATTGACGAAGTTATGAATTTTTTTCTTCTTCAAACGCCCTTTTTGTTTTCGTTTTTAATTTTTTTTTTTTGCGGTACGAATTGTTCCTATCAAAAACTTGTGAATATAAAAGTTTTAGATAATGTTAAGGAGATTTATAATAAAATTAATTGAATTTGATATCTTGAGAATTGACGAAGTTATGAATTTTTTTGTCCCAAAAACCCTATTTTTTGCGCCCCTTGAGCCCATTTTTAACTTTATCAAAAATCTGTGATACATAAATTTTTGGCCCTATTTTTAGAAGTAATAAAAACTTTAAACTGATTTGATATGTACAAAAATTAAGAAGTTATGGGGGGTTTTCTGTTTTCACAAAACCCCTCCCTATTTCCCTCCCCTTGGTCCGATTTTGCCCATTAACGAACTTGACCGAGATTTTATGCCCATTGATTTTATGTATCAGTTTGGAAGAGATTGGTGCAGAATTACGAAAGTTATCGTGTCCAGAAGAAAGTGATATATATATATATATAGATAGATAGATAGATAGATAGATAGACAGATAGATATATATATATATAAAGTTTTTTACTGAGGGTGGTTTTGGGTTCTAGGGGTCATGATCGGTGTAGATCTGCAAAAATTTTTCAGAAATTCCAACATAGGAACGATCCCAATAGGTAGTATTTCATACGAAATCTACCTAAAAAGTTGGCCGCTAGCAACACTGATTTCATATTGGATAGTTTGACATGGTACCGACGATATGTCAATTCCTATTTATTCATGGTTTCGCGCTGTCGCTTTTTATGAAAACCAGTATTTGTAATACAAAATTCGTAGTAGGTTTTCGCAACAATAGTAAAACAAAAACACCTCTCGAGTAACTTTTCGACGAATATCACAAAGAACGTTTCTCTTAGAAAAAATATGGTGTTCAAAAAACGTCCCGAGTGTGTGTCCCGTATATTATAATATTTTAAGAATTAAATGCGTACATGCCAACCTTTTCGTTTTTTAAGTCAAATAAAAAAACTTTGAACCAGAAATTCAAAGGAATAAATAAAAACAAGTAAGTACCACTTAGAAATAACACCTTTTTTATAAAGTTTTATTAAATCAATTTTGTGGTTTCATTATAATTATTTGACTTCAAAAATCCTGAAATAATGGCAGACACGTAGATGCTTATAAAGTTTGTCTATCCAAATAGAAAACGCCCCATCAGTGGTCGATAGCTTCTGCTCTCAAAGCTGGTAGACGGAAGGTGCTGGGTTCAATTCCAATCGCGTACGTCTGCCTAATCGTTCCGTGTTTTCGTGGTTTTTTTCGAACCTTGGTTTTCCAAGCGTAAATACGGGTTAGGTTCCCTTAGAAAGACCCCCGCAGAGGGCACCCTCCTCTTCGGTCCTAAAATCCTCGTGCTGATAATTGGCCGTCATAAACACTACCAACCAATGAAATAGAAAACAGCATTATGGATTTTAACCTTCTGGACTCCGGCGTCTCTTACACAAATTTTGTTCGGTCGGCACAACTTTTTAAAAAGAAGTTTCCTTCAAGTACACAATTTAAAAAAATGATCTGATTAAATAAGGCAAATTTTATTTTATTTTATTACTGTAGCTGAAAACAAATTTTGCAAATAAATATGATGTTGTCGTAGTGGCGACAACGGAGTGCAAAAGGTTAAAATACTTTTTCTTTTTAATGTATATACAATTCATTTGATAAGAACACGCAAACTACAGAATTCGGCGTAAATGTTTTGCAAGACCAGCTAACTTTCACGATTTTTGAATACCAAGGTTTTTAAATACAATTTTTTGCTAATTTAATGTAGAATTCTACTGTTTCTAAATATGAAAATGATTACTATCAGACATCAGTGGTAGTCCAAAATTTGAAATGTTTGCAGCTCTGATTAACATTTGTTTTCTGAAAAGAAATTATAGAATACAAAAAAATTTGGAAGAATATTCGAGTGCAGACATCAATAATAATAATAATAATAATAATAATAATAATAATAATAAAATTATTAACGTGTAAACTTCTACAATTCCTTATGTTACAGAAAATATTATTTTATTTTATATTTTTATACTGTAACCCTCTCGCGGCTCAACCCGAGATTTTATCGAGCAACGTAAAAGTAGCAAAATTTACGCAACCCGAGATTTTCTCGGGCATGCATTTTTCCGTCTAATTAACTCTCCTTGATTATTCCCACCAGTTATTTTTTTTATTGTAATTTTTTCTTTAATTATTCGGAGCATTTTCCCGATTAAATTAGACAATTTTTTTGTTTTGCAAAACCGGTAACAAAAGAATAAAAATTCTTAAAAGACGCTCATCGCGAAGGGGTTAAATACGCAATTTTTGAAACTATTTTGATAAAACAATTACGCAACTAGAGGGTTAATTACTTTTCCTAATTTATATTTTTTTACTTAGCGTATAAATTCTTAATTTCATTAAATCAACGAGAATCCAATATGATTTTGCATAACACTGCATTTTTTCATTGCAATACATGATATATTGAATGAATTAAAATTCCAAAAATACAGTGAAAATATCGTTTTCATCAATGCGGTATTAATAAAATACACATAAATATCAGAAAGAAATAATCCAAATTTCGTTTAATACAGAATAAAATGAAACTTACCTATAAAAACTTTCTTAAAATGCTGTAGAAGAGTTTAGGAGATCATTAATATTTTTCAGTTAAGTGTTGTGTCTTTTTTCAAAAACTTTACCAGAAACCCAATATGTTCTTGACAACATAATTAAAGACTTTTTATGTTAGATACACGTAAAGAAACATTTTGTATGCTGAAAGATTAATTATACAAATTTAAGAATCTTTTAAAGGAGTAAATGAACACATCTATTGTAAAAAGTTTCATAATTTATTTTGAAAACATTTCAATAAATTTTTAAATCTAATTTTAAAAGAAGAGAAGTGTCTTAATAGAGGAATTTCTATTCGTATCTTATTACCCGAAAACATTAAATGTTTTTTTTTTATGGTATTCTAATATCCTGTGTATAAATGTGCTAAATCAGGTCCGTTGCGCACACAAATTAGCAGGTGGAGCGAGTTCTAGCTATTGGTATATTTAATCTAAATTTTCGACTTATTTATCTGCAAAATATTTCGATTTAAACATTTTTTACTCCTGTACGTCTAGTTTACAAGTTTCAAGCATGTGATAACCACTGACCTCCATTTAAAACGGGAGATCTGTTTTCCTATTTCACGACGGGATTTCCAGCAGTCAGCGTGGAAGGATACAGTGACGATAATGTTCGCATTCGTGGCAAAAATGCTGTTTATTGCATTCCCATACATGATTAGAGAATCATTAATTAATTTGATAAGTATAACTTAATTAGAGAAGCATAAATTAGGATAAATCCAAATGAGAATAATAATAATATCTCACATTGACAAGAACAATATTTTTTACCTTTTTATTTATTTTCCATGTTTCAAATTTTTTGCAAGATTCTGACTGCCGACCAGTGTTGTCAGTGGGCTAATTTTTTTTAATTCTGATTTCTTGATTTGCACCACTTTTGTGAAACGGTAAAATTCACTTTGTTTTTGCCTGTCATGTCATATGTCATTAAATAAGGCACATTTTACCATTTCAAAAAAAGTGGTGCCAATCAAGAATTTGAGTTTTAAAAAAGTAGCCCATCTGGCAACATCGCTGCCGAATCCTGTTACATCGTCGGTACTATGTCAAATATGCAATATGAAAACAGTAACTAATTTTTAAAAATTCAGATTTCTTGATTGGCACCACTTTTCTAAAATGGTAAAATTCCCCTGGTTTTCACCTTAATAAATATGTCATTAAATAAGTCGATCTTTATTATTTCAAAAAGTGGGGCAAAGTAAGAAATCTGAATTTAATAAAAGTAGCCCACTGGCAACACCATTTTCATATTGGATAGTTTGACCTGGTATCCAGTGTTACCAGTGGGTTACTTTTTTAAAATTCAGATTTCTTGATTGCCACCACTTTTTTGAAACGGTAAAATTACATTTGTTTTCGCCTTAATTAATATGTCATTAAATAAGGCAAATTTACCATTTCCAAAAAGTGATGCCAATCAAGAATCTGATTTTAAAAAAAGTAGCCCATCTGGCAACACTGCTGGTACCGATGATATTATACAACTGAGTGGTAACAACAGCGTTTCCAGTGGGCTACTTTTTTAAAATTCAGATTTCTTAATTGGCACCACTTTTTTAAATGGTAAAATTCCCCTTGCTTTAGCCTTAAATAACATGTCATTAAATAAGGGGAATTTTACCATTTCAAAATAGGGGTGTCAATCAAGGAATCTGAATTTTAAAAAAGTAGCGTCTGGCAATACTGCACGAAAACGCATTCCTGAATACTAGTCCTACGCGGTGACACAAAAATGGCAACTGTCGAAGTAGTATTTTTTTATGGAGTCATTAATAAAGAGCAGGCACATCTAGTGCACAATCTACCATTAGTACCAAAACCGCAATAGAGCACAATCTACCATTTACGAGTCAAGTAACTGAGGAGGTTGTGACAAGATAGAGGGTGACTTTTTATATCAGACTAACAAAGCTGCCAACTTTTACGCTTTTTTCCTACCACTATATTTTAACAGAGAAATTTGTCTTATTTAATCATCGAAAACATAGGATTAAATAAGGAAAATTTTTCTGATCAAAATTAGTGGTAGGAAAAAAGCGTAAATGTTGGCAGCTATGGACTAATAGTTTTCTGATTACCACCGAAGCAAACTTCCACCCGTAAATTTCGAATAGAAATTTTCATCTTATTTTAGAAGATTATGCTTGAAAAATTTCTCTCACAAATATGGTAAACATTTTTGTTTGATTTTACTCGTGGAAGTTGGCCCGGGTATTATAATCAATGTCACTGACACTGACAGGAGGTTGTTTAGGTTATCACAATATGGCGGAAACGCCGAACGTAATTACTGACAAACTAAACATCCACCATTAAAAATGAATGTCTGCTTATGCCATAATTATGATTGAAATTCAAAATAATTTAATAGTTTAAATTAGACAAAAAATTCTTATCAAATTTAGCGGTGGAAAATTGCCCGGCAGTAATGAGCCACAGCGAAACCGGTTATAGTCGATTTTGAGGATATGTAAATTTTCTTCTCATAGTATCTCAAATCAAACAAAAATGTGTACCATATTTGTGAGAGAAATTTTTCATTGTCTTCTCATCAAATTCTCTTTATTCATAGTTCCATGATTTTTTAAGCATTTATACGGTTCCCTTATTTTAGACAAAAGTGTTTTCTAAATATTTTTAAAATTATTTAATGGCAAAAAAAATAACGCGGAGAAAACTTTTAGAAATTATTGGGATTAAAATTGAAGGGATCGTACTAATTCTGAAAAAAATCTGCCTGCTACAGACGCCATTTTTGTGTCAGCACTCAGGCCTAGTATTCAAGGGGCGGTGTCTGGTGAGTGAATTTCTTCCCAGTTAATTTTAATCCCCAAATGTCACACAGGCACCAGTGCAAAATTTTTGGTTTCATATGTGCACGAATAAATTCACTCTAGATAACATTAGCAGAACTTTTAAATGAATAAAAATGACTTGCGATAGCTGCACTAATTCCAGTCTTTGAAAAGAAAACCAAAAACTTTTTTTAACACAGTGGTATTGAAAAAAAATATTAGATGTTTACACTTTTTATTGAAGGGCAAATTAAGGACTTTTTTATCTGGACATAAATAAGACTTCAATCTTAAAATGAGGGTGCAATTTCTTTGTATTATGCTCCGCATAATTTTTAAATAAGCATCATTGTAAAAAATTACAAAAAATGGCATAAGAAGAAGTAATGAAAAAATTGCTGAACAATCATTACGAAAATGTTTATATATTGAATTCGCTTAATGAAATTTAACGCTTATCGGTCCTACACGTGAAATCGGTGCTTCTTAAAGGTGCTATATATAAGAGCTGGCCCATCTGTTTGACATATCATTCCCAGGTGGGAAAACGTTGGCGCGAGATTGACGTATTTGGCGCATTTATCGCCGTCTTTGTTACTTTCCTCAATTTATAAAATATCACGCTATTGAATGAAAGTTTAGATTAAAATACGTACTCTTTGTTAATAATTTTTTCCCATCGCAAATTACAGTATGCATGTATTTTATTGTTCAATTTCAAATTTTAAAATTAGTAATAAATTTATTTAATTTTAGTGAATAGGACTAAAAAGGGAAAATGACGAAAGTACCAAAAAATCGAAAGCTTTTTTAATGAATATTATAATACATTACGAAAAAATGTCTTAAGTGGCTTATCAAACAGAAGAACGCTTGGAGTGATAACCTTAGTAGTAATAGCTCAAACAATTGGAAAATTGTACATCAGACGTGCAAATAATGTGCTCTCGCCTTCTTTATTTCGCTGTCTTGAAAAAATTCCCTCTTTAGACTTTCAGCGTTTTCCATTTTTAGTCCTCAATACATAAATTAACTTTGATGTTTATAAGTACTTTGTTGATGTAAATCAGTGATGTAGCAATTTAAAAACGAATGGCAAGAGTTGGGGGTCGAACTAAAGAACTCATTTTCAAATAAACTGATATTTTAAAATTATCAATAAATAATAAAATAACTATAAACAATTAATTGCTTTAACTATTTATTAATAAAGTCATAAAATTAATATATACATATGTGTGTGACAGTGTATATATAAGTTGTAAAATATTAAATTACAAAAAATTACGATTGTGAAATCGGGACATCGGGAGGGGCATTTAATATCATAAGGAAATCGCAGAAAAAGAAAACAGTATCACTGGTTACTAAACGCCCGAATTGGATTTCTTTTACTTTATCGTTACATTCTTTAAAATAGTTCATGTGCTTAAACTTTCAGAGGCAAGGCATTTCTACTTCAAAAATGTTTACATAATTAATTCACACCGAAATTTATAAACAAATTTATTTGAAATTTATCAATAGCTTTTCTTCACGTTTATTATGAGATCGAAATTGTAATAAAAAATTACTGGTGCCATTTGGTAGTTCGGGCGTTAAGATTAACCGTTCACAGACTGCAAACGACACCCCTGATAGGGTTAAACAAAACTGCATTTAACACTAGAACCCCCGGAAATTTTACTCAAGTGTTATAAAACTATTTTACACCAGAATTTTTATTTAAAATTATTTAATTTATTTCTACATGGTACATATTTAATTTATTTTAGAAAAAAAAATGCTGGTTCGAATCGACATATTTTCACTTTTTACCGATCAGAATGACCGCTGTTGCGGTCCAGTGTTAAATGGGGGGGGGGGGGGGAACTAAAAGATTACGGATTTTATGTCTAATTATAGTCTTGAAATGCATCCCTTTTTGAACTTCAGTGGTCCGAAGCTGCAAAAATGCTACCAAGAAAAAGAAAGTTTATTTCTTAAAATTGGTTAGGGAAAGGTAAATGAATATCTTTTTATAATTAATAACTGGCTTTTGATCGCTACACCGCTCACCTGTAGTGCATGTTTTGCATTTCAAAATGCGAATTTCACATATGAACTTCTTTTATTCTTTTTCTTTTTTTGCATTATTTATGTAACTACCGAGGCAACTTCATCCAAACCCGTTTATTAGAACTTTTTATTTGCATTCTCGCGTATTTCGAAATGTTTTATTTTATTTCCCCATATGTTGGAGAATTAAAATGAAAAAGATTATGTATTTTTTGCAGAATATCAACAGAAATTTCTTATTGTAACAAAATTTATTCATTAAATGTACATTCATCCCCCCAAAATATTTTCATGATGTCTTTTTTTTGTGTGTGTGTCTGAGTGTGTGTTTATGTGGCACCACATAAAAAATCAAAAGTGGGAAATTTTGATTGTTTTTAATACGTTAACAATGTTATAAAATAAATATTATAATTAATTTCTGATGTTAACAATGGACAAAGTGGAATTAAATGTACAAAAAGTACTATTAAAAAATATATATTTTTTCTTTTTTATACTTTGTGATAGTTTTTAAAAACTTCCATAAATTAAATTTAAAGGAATATTGCTTTTAAAAAAGTTTTCATGTGTTAGTAAGTTTTCATTAATTTAATAATATGAAAATTGTTATCAACCAATATCTTCAGCAAATTTATATGTAAAAATTACAGTAAAAACACACTTTATTTCTTGATAATACTGACTTACTAACATTGTTAAAACTACTTTTTATATAATTTTTAATATTACTGATTTATGATGAAATATTAACAATGGAATTATTTTAAGTAGTACATTTAAAATTTTTTCTTTCCAAAGTTCAAAATAGAGCATTTTTTGTTTAACCCCTTGAAGGACGGTGATACCGTCACGGCATCACATAATTTTAATCCCTATTTGCCACATTGGCATCCGAAATTTATAATGAAATTTTCACTTTTATTAAGTACGCGAAAATATACTTTTACTTGTTTGCAAATAAATTTTCTTGCAAATACTGGTGTCAGTCAATTGTTTCAACATTTCACGAATTAAAGTACCTTGCCCCTGAAAGGGTTAATGAATATTAAAAAAATATATATTGTATAAAATTTCCTTTAAAAATTCTATTTGAACACTAATTTTTTGAACACCGCCTTTTTTCAAAGAAACATCAAATTTATAATTTAAGTCAAAACTTCCCTCGAAAGGCATTTTTATTGCTGTTGTTGCTGAAAACTAACACGGATTTTTCTCTAAACTAATACCTGTTTTCAAATAACGGACTATTGCTAGACCTCTGCCATCGAAATACTCAAGATAAAAGGACACGAATGTGATGTCATACCTAATCGACCGACTTCTCACGAGTGTTGGAATTCACACCGGAAAATTTTGAATAGCAATTTAATTTTATTTTATTTGTGGAATATCTATCATTTTATAAAACAATAATAACTATTTAACACTTAATTGCATGGTGAAGTAAATTTCCATCACCTTTTTATTTAATTTTTAATACATAAATTAAGTTCTTACAACCACTATATTTATATAGAAATTTTAATCCTCTAACAATTACAAAAATATGCTACTAAATAAAGTTAAAAATCTATCTTAAGATTTCTGGTGTCTAATCCTTTATACAAAAATTAAAAAAAAAAAACAATTCTAAAAGAATAATTCATGCAGTTAAGGGTTTAACTTACTGGTGAGAATCTGGAAACCCCAAATAAAAAATCAGTCAGATGTGGCAACACTGTGGCATTCCGCTTCTGGCTGAATTTTTATTAAGGGATTCCAAATTCTCACCAATAATTTTAAATAGTTATTATTGTTTTATAAGATGATAGATATCCCACTAATAAAATAAAATAAAATTTCTATTCAAAATTTTCCGGTTTGAATTCCAACACTAATGAGCAGTCGGTCGATTAGTGATGACGTCACACTCGTGTCGTCTGGCCTGGGGTATTTCGATGGCAGCGGTTAGGCTGCCACAGCCGACTATGTTTATGTTATCTTTGCACCACTATTTTTAGGAAAATTCATTTTGCAGTATATTTTTCTTGCGAATGTTTTCAATGCATATGTAAAAGATTTTGTTTTAAAAAACTGATGGGAATTTAAAAAAAAAAATAGTCATCTGTGGCAGCCCTGCAGTTTGAGCCCAGCAGTGAGAAACCTGCATCCGTTCTTATGTTGTTTTTTTTTTTTTTAAATCTCATAAATTTAATAATATGTTAACACCTGAGTTATCGTTATCAGTGCTGCCAGCGGGCTACTTTTTACAAATAAGGATCTGTTGATAGGCACTACTTTTTGAAATGATAAAATTTATCTTGATTTCGCATTAATTAATATGTCATTAACCCTTTCAGGGCAAGGGTAATTGTATTTGTATACTGTTGAAATAATTGAATAACGCCAGTATTTACAAGAAAATTTATTCGTAAAGAAGTAAAGGTATATTTTCGCTTATTCAATAGAAGTGAAGTTTTCATTAAAAAATTTTGGTGCCAATGTGTCAATTAGGGATTAATATTATGTTATGCCGTGACGGCATCACCGCCTCTCAAGAGTTTAAAATAGGCGAATTTTATTATTTAAAAAAAAATGGTGCCAATCAAGAAATCTGAATAAAAAAGTGTAGCGCACTGGCAACATTGATCTTTATTGGTTACATGAAAAATTTACACTAGCTTCCAATATAATTTCACTCCATTTTCGTTCAATCGAAAAAAAAAAAAAATCCGAAATCAACATCGTTTTCCCAAAAATGTACTAGATGGCGCTATACTTTTAAATTATATCCTTATTACCAAAATTGGCGAACAAAAAAATTGAGGAAGATTAAAATCTACAATTAATCTTAAAATTAGGCCATTTTATATACTTACATTGAAATTATAGGATTCAATTCTGCTTTATTGAATTAATTCTACAATTAATAGCAGAACAACAATTCATTATTAAGTTTTTAACAGTAGAACACCAGTAAATTTTACTTAAGTTTTATAAAATATATATTAAACCAGAAAATTTATTTAAAATTACTTAACGTAACGGTTTAACTTATATATGTGTCATTTATATTTCAGTTATTTTATAAGAAGTGTCTGGTTTGAACAGACAGTCTATTGGTAGTTGTATAATTGATACCTGCTCTGCATTCTTGTGCTAAAGATAGAAACAGAAACTATATTGAATGCTATTGAAACACATTACGCGAATCGGTCCGGCCGTAATAAAAATGCCTGACGAGCCTGACGAGTATTTAGTAGCTCTAGTACTTGTCCATAGCTCCAAATCGTACGCTTCTTTGAAACACAAATATTTAATAGTAAATTTTACATTTTTAGATCGTTGTAACCTGCCGATTAAAGGAGGAAAAAATGTCTATTAAATTTTTGTGGTACAAAAAAGCGCAAGATGTTGGCAAATATGCTTGTCGTATTGCTTGTATGGCACGTGAGAGCTGAACAGGTTTTGTTTATGAAGGCCGATTCTCTACACAAGGAATATTGGACCGAGAGGGGATGCCCTCCGTGGGGGTTCTTTTTAAGGGAACCCAACCCGAAAGGTAACTTATTTTTTACGAAGGTAAACTAAGCTTCCAAGAAAACAACGGAAAACTCCGAACGGTCAGACCAACGGTCGCAATTGTGTTCGAACCCAGCACCTCCTGTTTACCAGCTGAGAGACAGCCACTAGTGGGGTTGTGAGCTAAGAAGATTAACACTTTCAGGGGCAAAGCACTTAAATGAGTAAAATTCTGAAATCAGTGAATGACACCATAAGTTAAAAACAGATTTATTTGAAAATAATTAAAAGCTTTCCTTCGCGTATTTGATAAAAAGAAATTTTTCATCTGAAAATTCTCGTGCCAATGGAGCATTAAGGGATTAAAATTAAGTGGTCCAAAAATAAACCACCGCCCTTCAAGGGGTTATTCCGTTCATGACAAGTATCTCTCGCATGAATTTTATTCGGTTGGTACCACTTTTTTCCATAATTTTTACTTGTACTTTGACAACATCTGCAAGATAAACGTTCTATAAAATTTATTTTTTAAGGGTGGTTGTGTGAATTGAATGTATAAATATTCGTTTTTATTATTCCTGCGACTATTCACTGCATACAATTACAACCTAATGACAAATCATGTATGAAAAGCTAGAGTATGGTAAGGTCCCTTACAGGGGCATTGCACTTGTATTAGTAAAATACTGAAATGAATGAATGAAACAGGAATTTACAAACAAATTTTATTTCAAAATTTGTAAAAGATTTTCCTCATGTACTTAATAAAACGACAATTTTCAAACCAAAATTCTGGTGCCAATGTCCCATTTAGGAATTAAAATTATGTGGTCCAAAAATGAACCACCGCCCGTGAATGAATTCTCATCGTGTTCTAAAACTCGTTTTAACACTACAACCGCCGGAAATTTTAGTGAAGTGTTATAAAAATATTTTACACCGGAAATTTTAATTGAAACTACTTAACTTATTTATTTAACTTATTTCTAAGTGGTACATTTTAAACTTCAACGGTCAAAACGACCGCTACGGCGGTTCTAGTGTTAAGATATTTCACACCTTGTTTAGTTTTTAGAAGTATCGTAAGGCAGGAGAGCCTGGATCACCTTATTACAAATATTATTATGTGCTAAATTTGGCTTTATTTTATCGTATAACGTTGAAAGAATAAATAAGGCCAAATTCAGCGGTCGCAGACGATTAGCCGAAAACCAAATAGCCGACAAGACATTTAGCAGACAGCACTTAGACGACAGGACGTTTAGCCGACAAGTACATTTAGTCGACACGTACATTTAGCAGACAGGACATGTAGCCGACAAGTACATTTAGCCGACAGGACAAGTAGCCGAAATGTACGTATAGCATACAGGACAATTAGCCGACAGGACATTTAGCCGACAGGACAATTAGCCGACAGGACAATAAGTCGACAAGACAATTAGCCGACAAGACATTTAGCCGACAAGACAATTAGCCTACAGGACATTTAGCCGACAAGACAATTAGCCGACAAGACATTTACACGACAAGACAATTAGCGGACAAGACAATTAGCCGACAGGACATTTAGCCGACAAGACAATTAGCCGACAAGACATTTACACGACAAGACAATTAGCGGACAAGACAATTAGCCGACAGGACATTTAGCCGACAAGACAATTAGCCGACAGGACGATTGGCCGACAGGACATTTAGCCGACAGGACGATTAGCCGACAAGACGATTAGCCGACAAGAAAAATTAGACGACAGGATATTTAGTCGAGAGGACGATTAGCCTAGTTAGGTTATGGTTAGGATACTTTTAGGTTACGGATAGATTATAATTAGTTTACGGTTACGTTAAACTTAGGTTACAGTTACGTTACGGTTAGGTTACAGTTAGATTACGGTTACGTCACAGTTATGTTACTTTTAGGTAACAATTAGGTTAAGTTTAAGTTACAGATAGGTTAAGGTTATGTTACGGATAGGTTACAGTTAGATTACGTTTCTGCTACGAATAGGTTACGGATAGGATACAGTTACGTTACAGTTTGGTTAAAAGTAGGATTATGGATAGGTTAGTGTTAGATTACGGTTAGGTTCCAGATAGGTTACAGTAGGTTACGGATAGATTCCAATTAGGTTACGGTTAGGTTACATTTAGGTTACAGTTAGGTTATAGTTACACGGTTAGGATACGGTTAGGTTATAATTAGGTTACTGTAGCGTACCGTCATGTTACGTTTATTTTACAGATAGATTAGTGTTAGGTTACAGTTATGTTACAGTTAGGTTATGGTTAGGTTATAAGTAGGTTACGGTTACGTTACGGTTAGGTTACAATTAGGTTATGGTTAGGTTACGGTTATGTTCCATTTCCGTTACAGATAGGTTACGGTTAGATTATGGATAAGTTACAGTTAGGTTACGGGAGTCTATGTCATTTAGCCGAAAACCAAATAGCCGACAAGACATTTAGCAGACACCAATTAGCCGACAGGACGTTTAGCCGAGAAGTACATTATACCGAAACGTACATTTACCCGACAGGAGAATTAGCCGACAGCGACAGTTAACCGACAAGACAGATAGCCGACAGAGACATTCAGCCGACAGGACAATTAGCCGAAGGGACAATTAGTCGACATGGACAATTAGTCGACAGGACAATTAGCCGACATGGTATTTAGCCGTTAAGACATTTAGTCGACATTACAATTAGCCGCCAGGTCAAATAGCCGACCTGACAATTACCCGACAGGACAATTAGCAGACAGGTCAAATAGCCGACAGGACAATTAGCAGACATGACAATTAGCTGACAGGACAACTAGCAGACAGGTCAAATAGCCTACATGATATTTATCCGAAACATACATTTTTCCGAAAGAATTTAGAAGACACATTGATATAGGTTGGTGATACACCAACAATGTCAACCTCAATAACTCGTCACCATCATAACTCAACTTTTTAGCTCACAGGCTATCAAAGTCAGAGAGCTGATGTGCCCGCCGTTCTGTATGTATGTAAGTATGTACGTACGTATTCAGTAACGAGGTAACTCTTGATAGAAACATCCGATTTGCTTCAATTTTTTTTTCTAGGTTCATTCTGAAAAGGTGCTTCCCTGATTAGTTTTGGGGGTTTATTGGTTAAAGATAAAGGGGGAAAAGGGGGGTAGTCCCTCCCCTTAATTTAGATAAATGGGTTTTTCATGCAGAATTATTCGATTTGCTCTAAATCTGATATACCGGTTTATTATGTTAAGGAGTTTCCCTGATTAGATTTGGAAGTTCATTAGTTAAGTATAAAGGGGGGAAAGAGGGTTACCCCCCTTAATTTAGATAAATGTTTTTATCATTCAGAATTATTCGATTTGCTCCAAATTCAGTGTACCGGTTTATTATGCTAAGGAGCTTCCCTGATTAGATTTGTAGGTTCATTAGTTAAGAATAAAGGAGGATAGGGGAGCTAGTTCCCCCCACCCCTTAATTTAGATAAATGGGTTTTTCATGCAGAGTTATTCGATTTGCTCCAAATTTGCTATATCGGTTTATCATGTTAAGGAGCTGCATTGATTAGGTTTGGTGGTTCATTAGTTAAGAATAAAGGGGGATAGGGGAGCTAGTCCTCCCACCCCTTAATTTAGATAAATGGGTTTTTCATGCAGAATTATTTGATTTGCTCTAAATTTGGTATACCGGTTTATTATGCTAAAGAGCTGCCTTGATTAGATTTGGAAGTTCCTTAGTTAAGTATAAAGGGTGGAAAGGGGGGGGGGGGTAGATCTCCGCCCTTAATTTAGAAAAATGGGGTTTTCATGCAGAATTATTCAATTTGCTCCAAATTTGGTATACCGGTTTATTACGTTAAGGAGCTGACGTGATTAGATTTGGAGGTTCATTAGTTTAGTACGAAGGGGAGCTAGATCTCCCACCCTTAATTTAGATAAATGGGTTTTTCATGCAGAGTTATTCGATTTGCTCCAAATTTGGTATACCGGTTTATTATGTTAAGAATCTGCCCTGATTAGACTGAGGATGTCGAGTTATCGAGGCTTTAACATATAAGCGTAATAATAATAGCATTTTATTAAACTAGCTGGCTTCGCCCTCTAGCGCGCTCATAATTACATCGGGGCCTCTAATTTATGCTAACGTCGAATAAAACAAATGTCGAATTCATATGAAAATTTTCGTTAGGTGCAGTAGCGTAGCTACGTTGTTTGCCGACCGGGATTTCATCCGTTTATTAAATAATATTGCGTTAATTATAAAAGTAGTCCGTGAAATTTACTGAGGGGGGGGGGCAACCTTCCCCCGCTTAGGTGTGTATTCTTTCCTCGGGTTCTAGGGGCCCGATTTCAACGGGAATTGGTTCATTTAAGTTAGATTACAATTCAGCTACTTTCTGTATTATGAAAGTTTATCTTAGACTTCAGTTACCAACACTTTCGAACATTAATGATGCATTCATTTTTCGGGTTCTATGGGCTTGATTACAACGAAGTTTGGCTCACTTGACTTGCTTTTCGATTATTTGCGGCACGTGCGGAGCACTTCCGGTACACACTGATTTAGGTAGCGGGGACCCAGATCACAGGTTCGTTTGGTAAGAAATTTGTTGGGAACACACGAGAGGCTGTGGAAGATAATGGGACTTCCGAAACTAGGTTCATTTAAAAGATTTTCAAAGGATATAAAATCATACAAACTTGAGTTTTATTTAAGGTTATTATGATGGGCCTGGACAACGCCGGGTGGGTCAGCTAGTGTGATATAAAATTACACTGTATAAATTTCGGTTGTAACCAGGGCTTAATTTGCGCAGGAGTCCACCAGAGCCCGGCTCCGGTTCTTCTCTGTTTTTAGTAAATATTTAAATATTGTTCGGAATTCACGGAGCTCATAAATACAGGGCTTCGGAGCCCAGTGCAATTGCGCTTCCGAAAACCGAAGCTTAAATTACCTTTTCCTTTTCTTCTCATCTCCAAGCTTTTGCATTCTTTTTACAAAAATACTTATATGTGACGTAATGTGTCACATACGTAGGAGATGGAGATAAAACGGACTCAAGTTTTATATCAGTTTTTAGGCTTAGACTGACTAGAGCTCAATCTGTATTACATTTAAAATTTCATTTATTCATGTATTGAAAAAAAAAACCTCTTTAAAAATTACGTATTATATTCCACTTCAAATCATTTTAATGCTATTTTGATCAGAATGAAGGGGAAACAGAAATCGTGTTTTTCTATTTCAAATTTATATCGGCGACGTGTTGATACGGCGCCACTCAAGAGACTGAACAATAAATTTGCTTTCAGTTCGATTTTATTTTGTGACAGCAGGATAATTTTTTATTGGCTGGGTTTTCTTTTTATTATTTCAATATCTAACCTGAAAAGAATATTTTCTGTTTTATCTAACAAGCATCAGCTTGACGTTTTGCTTGTTCGAGGTTTTTTGTCTTCTATTGTGTACTAGTATAAAAATCACGTCAGTGATTTTTCTATTTATTTTGTATCATGAACGGTGCCTACGCTAAGGCTCTCTGCACCTATATGAAGTCACTTTCCTTTGTAAGTAGATATAATTACCATGTATTGTTATTCTGATAGAAAGCAATCGAGCAGTGTTTTCCCTTATTCTATAAAAGCATAGATTCTTTCCGATAACGTTGTCAAATTTTTAATTTTATCTGATTTTCAGGGACTTACCGCAAAAGATTGTTATGCGGAAGGAAATGATTATAGTTTAAGATATGCACCTTTTACAGGAAACTGTAAAACATTGTTCCATTCTTGAGCATATAAGTATTAATTTCTGTAAATTTTATTCATTTTTCTTATAAATGCATGGCTGCGAACTATCCCTTTTTTGTGTTAACACCATTTCCTAATCATAATCGCTAGCCTATTTAATCGCAGAATTCTGCAATTAATTAGCATAAAAAATAGGCACGGATTTTTACTATTCAGAAGAAGTGATAACTAAAAAGTGGAATATTTGACAGCTAAGTATATGCTGATAGATATATTTAAAATTTTTATTTTGCTAAAGAAAAAAAAATGCTTTAAATTTTGCAATTAATGTACAAAATATAAATATGCAGATTACAGGGGCAGGGGGGAGAGGGGTGGAACGGTACAGTTGTTGTACCGGTAGCGGAGAATAATACGGCTCCGGAACTTTTTTTGTTAGAATTTAAGCCCTGGGCGCAGTAATCTAATTGTAACGTAACCTTAATCTAACTCTACCACAAACATAACCTAACTGTACCCTAGCTGTAACATGTTACCTAACTGTACCCTAGCTGTAACATGTTACCTAACCGTAACCTAAAGGTAACCTAACATTAACATACCTTCAACCTAACTATAAACAAATTATCACCTAACCGTAACCTAACTGTAACCTAATTGCAACCTAACATTAATCTAATTATAACATAACCGTAACCTAACTGTAACGTAACTATAAACTATCGGTAACTTAACCGTAACGTAAACTAATTATAAGCTAAATGTAACGTGACTGTAACCTACCTGTAACCTATCCATAATCCAACCGTAAACTATCTGTACGGAAATGGAACATAATCGTAACCTAACAATGAGCTATCTGTAACGGAAATGGAATATAACCGTAACCTAACCGTAATTTATCTGTAATGGAAATGGAACATAACCGTAACCTAACCGTAACCTAATTATAACCTAACCGTAACGTAACCGTAACCTACTTATAACCTAACCCTACCCTAACTGTAACATAACTGTAACCTAACCGTAATCTATCTGTAAAATAAACGCATCATGACGTTACGCTAACCGTAAACTAGTAATAACCTAACCGTATCCTAACTGTGATGTAGCTATAACCTAACTGTAACTTAAATGTAACCTAACTGTAGCCTGGCGGTAACCTAACCGTAACCTAATTGTAACCTATCCGTAACGTACTGTAACCTATCCGTAACCTAACCGTAACCTAACCGTAACATATCCGTAATCTTAATTGTAACCAAACTGTAACGTAACTGTATCCTATCTGTAACCTAATCGTAGCATAAACGTAATCTAACTGTAACCTATCCGTAACTTAACCCTAATCTAACTGTAACCTATCCGTAACCAAACCTTAACCTATTTGTAACTTAAACGTAACCTAATTGTTACCTAAATTTAATCTGTGACTTAACTGTAACCTAACAGTAACCTAACTGTAACCTAAGTTTAACGTAACCGTAAACTAATTATAACCTAACTGTATTCTAACTGTAACCTATCCGAAACCTAACAGTATCCAAACCAAAACCTAACTGGGCCAATCGTCCTCTCGGCTAAATATCCTGTCGGCTAAATGTCCTGTCGGCTAATTGACCTGTCGGCTAATCGTCCTATCGGCTAAATGTCCTGTCAGCTAATTGTCTTGTCGGCTAAATGTACTGTCTGCTAATTGTCCTGTCGGCTAAATGTCTTGTCGGCTAAATGTCCTGTCGGCTAAATGTCTTGTCGGGTAAATGTCCTGTCGGCTAATTGTCCATGTCGACTAACTGTCCTATCGGCTAATTGTCCTCTCGACTAAATGTACGTGTCGACTAAATGTACTTGTCGGCTAAACGTCCTGTCGTCTAATTGTTGTCTGCTAAATGTCTTGTCGGCTATTTGGTTGTCTGCTAAATGACATAGACCCCAAATTCAGTATATAATAATACTGGTAGTAAAATGATCTGGAGTCTCCTGATGCTGGGCCTCTTCTTTATAAATGTGTGAAACAATGACTTGTAGAGAATGCTCTACTTTATTCACAGTTTCAAACCACAAAATATTTATTTGTCGCGATCAAGTACAGCTTTTCTTTCTGATAGCGATGATGTTTCAAATTTTAAGGTGTAGTTCAAGAATCTGCTCCTTACCTTCGTAGGGAGTGGTGTATATTATATAACAGTGGTTTGCAACAGCTCACATTCGTTGTCGCAGGGAACTTGTAATTTTAAAATTTAATCTGCCCGTTATTTAATCTCAGAAATTGGATACGTGTTACCAGATGGGAAATTTGCTTTTAATACCTTTAGTGCGCAGCTTTGCATATATGCAAACAACAGTGTTTTGAATTTAATAGATATTTTTATTCGTATATACCTATTTCACACCAGAAAATTAAAATAACAATGTCTGCTTTATCAGTAACATACATTCCGTATTTAAATAAACCAAAATTGACCATTCAAACTTTATGGTGTAACGTCAGATTCTCTGAACTACATAATTTCTAGAATGTATTCTACCATGGGAATTACTAAAGTGTTAAAGGTTAAATTTTATAAAATAAACAATTATATAAAATAAGGTATTTGGAGACATACATCTTTAACTATATACTAATTTGCAATATAGTAGCGTAAAACAGCCACACGAGAGTAGTTTTTACTTGTATTGCAGACGTGTAACAGTAGATAGATTGGCGTATAATATGAAAAAAATGTATCTGTGATTTTTTTTCATTATTTTTCATGTGTAATAAACCTTTCAGAGAATCATATATAATTTTTTCGAAACAAAATAAAAAAATTTAAGGTAATAAAATTTAAGGTTTAACCCTCTCGCTGCGCAACCCGAGATTTCATCGGGCAACGTAAAAGTAGCAAAATTTGTGCAACCCGAGATTTTCTGGCGCATTCATTTTTTCCGTCTAATTAACCCTTCTTGATTATTCTCACCAGTTACTTTTTTATTGTAAATTTTACCTTATTTAACCCCTTAACCTACAATGACGGGCATAGCCCGCGTGCGATGATCGAGCCAAATGTAAATACTTCTTACCACTAAAATTTCTCAGTAAATGTAGTTTAATTTAATCGTCGAAATTCCATGATTAAACAAGGCGAAAATCTCTATTAAATTTTAGTGGTAGCTATGTATTTGCCAAACCGTAGGTTCAATCGTAGGTTAAGGTGTTAATCAGAGCATTTCCCCGATAAAATTAGACAAAAATATTTGTTTTGAAAAACGGTGTCCAAAGAATAAAAATTCTTAAAAGACGCTCGTCGCGAAGGGGATAAATACGCAATTTTTGAAGTTATTTTTATAAAACAATTGCGCAGAGAGAGGGTTAAGACTAGAACGAACATAGCGGTCATAGTGACCGCTACCAAATAAAAATTTTAAATTCGAACCAGAAATTTCTTTATAAAATAAGTTAATCCTTTCAGGGGCGGTAGTTTATTCATTAAACCACTTACCGTAATTTCCATCGCATTAACCGCGGTTCAAACAATCATTTTTTGACCCAGAAAATTTTAAAAAATAAAGTGTAACTTTTTAAATCGCGATAAATATTTGGATTCATTAACTTAATAAAATTTTTGGTTCCAAACAGAATTGTTTGATCCCTAAACGCCAAAACTGCAGCAGAATTTTGGTAAACTATTTTCCATTTAATATGCACGTGAAATAAAACATTGTTCTCATTTACAAACATATTTGTTAGTAAATTTCGGTGCCACACATTTAAATATATATAAAAAACTATATGTAAGAGAAACGACACATTCACCTTAATACTTTAAGTTAAAACATGAATACATTAAAATGATTCTTAGTTTTTATTACTAAAATAGGTGCTAAAAATACAATTAACAGGTTTTAAAACATTCGCTCGGGAAGTTTTTACCATCTGATTATTGGTTTTAATGTTTTAAAACCTGTTAATTGTATTTTTAGCACCTATTTTAGTAATAAAAACTGAGAATCATTTTAATGTATTCATGTTTTAGCCACACATTTATTTAAACACTTAAGCATTGAAAATTCTTTGCCCCTGAAATTGTTAAATATGTTCCACGGAGAAATTAGTTAAATAAATAAGTTAAATAGTCTTGAATACGAATTCTGGTGGGAAATATTTTTATAACTCTCAGATTTTTTTCATTATAATAAAAAAAGTTGAATGAAAAAGTATATAATATAAGTAGACATTGATCGAAAATTCGTTTTCGGCCCAAAATAAGAGTTTCGCCGAAAATGCTACCTAAAATTCGGCTTGACCGAAACTATCTGTATTCCAAAAATCTCCTCTCTTCCTTCGGGAATGTCATCTCCTCTTTATTCATAACTCCATTCTATAACCATGGTTCATGAACAACTAGTCATACGGAACTACGATTGGTTAATTTCATCCAGCGTCAAAAATACATAGATTCTGATATGCCAGAAGACAAATTTTGACATTTATATTTTTGGTATTGTTTTTTTTTTTGTTGTTTGTTTTTGTTTTTGGATTGATTGTTTCTAAATTTGAACCCTTTAATGAAGTCTGATTAAGCTGATAAACAAAGTCATTCAATTGTTTGAAGCCTTTCAACTTTTTTGTTAGATGCATATGCGTTCCAAATTTAGTCATCAACCCACAACCCCGTGACCAGACCCGGTGAAAAGTTAATGCTTTTTTGCGGGGTTTTTTTGTGATTTCGCCACATTTTGTATCGCTGTAGTTAATGTCAGCTATTTCAGAATTAAGCATTTTAAGTGCAAAGTACTCATGTTTTTGAAATATAGAAATGTTTGAATAACAGCAGGATTTGCGAACAAATTTATATGAAAATAAGTAAAAGCTTTTCTTCTGGTAGATTATAACAAAGCTGCCAAAGCTTGCGCTTTTTGGTAACAAAAAATTTATGCAATAAATTTTAGTTTTTTGAATCGTCGTAATCTGTTGATTAAAAAAGGCAAATATTTCCATTAAATTTCGGTCATACAAAAAGGCGAAAGAATTGGTAGTTATAAATTTAAAAGCAAACATTTAATATAAAATTTTGGGGTCTCTGTGACATTTAGAAACTAAAGTAAAAGGGAAAATATAATATCCCACCGTCTTTGAAGTTACCTAAATCAAAGTTGGCTATTCCGAAAAGAAATAAATATTTTAAATAAATAATTCCTCAAACTGGCAAAGCGGAAAACGGATTTTTGTGTTCACTATATTATAATTCTTTAATTAGGATGATTTTTAAAATTGTATTAAACTAATCTTGTTACTTTTTTTTTAAATCACAGTGTTAAAATTGAATAAAATAACATTTTATTTTTTAAATACTTAATAACTCTCAAAATGCTGTGTCTTTGTTCGACATTTTAATTATAATAAATTGCCTACATTTTTTAGCTTATTTAAACTGAAATTTCTAAGATTAGACAAGGCAATGATTACGACTTAATGTTTCTGGTACTAAAAAATAAATACCATACGCTGTCCAAAAAAATAAAAATTGATATGTCTACATATATGGAACATATAGGGAGCTGAAAAATGATCGCCGTTCTTATACCAGTATTTTCTAAGAAAACATTTTGTTGTAGATTTCTATAATTATCGCAACAGAAACAAACTTTGGGTGCTGAAGTCTAAAAATTTGCAAGAATATCAGAAAAATAATTTTTTCTTAGAAAATACTGGTATTCAAAAAGCAGCCATTTAGTAGGCATGAATAGAAAATTTTAAAGTCTTGTCAGGTTAAACATTGAAGCGTAAAATTCTCATCAATTTGTGAGTTCCTTTCTTTATTATTTTCTACTACTCCATTTCTATTCGACCAGATTAATTTTAACACAATTATTCTAATTGGTAAATAATCTCATAATTTAAATCTCATATTCTCTTCTATTATTTTACAAGTTTTAAAGAATCTTTTAGATTTTACCGAAAAGATTTATTAGCCAATAAAATAACATCAAAAATTATTTTCTCCTTAAAATACGTTTATTACTTTTAACAATTTGAAATATATAAATCTATTTACTTTTATAGAAAATAATACCGTTTCTTTGAAAAATTAAATGTGTCATAGTTAAATATGATTCTCTCTATAAAGGTGTTGCTTTAAAGATAATCATTTTATAATGGAATTATATGAAAAATGACAATTTTTAAATTCAATGTCTTGATTTTATTCAACAAAATACTTTAAACAATATGTTCCTCGATTGTTTAAATCGTCTCAGTGGAGATCCGCTGTAAATTGTTTTCAATTAAGACTATTAAAATCTTTAGAGTCTTTTAAATGAAATTATATCTAAGGTTTTTGTTGATGAAATGATTACATTCATGTCTATTACCAGCAACTTATTATATGAGATATGTATATTTTTGTAAGTTAATTTGAGTAGAATACTCTTTCTAATATTTTGTTTTTCTTTAATTGAAAATGAAGCTAGATAGAGTTATCCAAAAATCGTGGAGTAAACTTAAAACTTTCACGACACATTTTTAATATTAAGCCCCGACGATGTGCATTACTTTTGCATATCGCATTATTTAACTACAGGGTTTTCTGTTCTAATGTTTTCTTTAAAAATGAATAGCTATAAAAATACTTTTTTCTAATCGATTAATACATATATATACATAAAACATCTATTGTATAAATACGAAAATTGTTTTTACTAACCCTTAAATGCATAGTGATGCATATCTGCATCAATTTTTATTTAACTCTTAGCAACTACTATATTTATATAGAAATGTTAATCCTGTAAAAATTACAAAAAATATGCTACTAAATATTTTTTTTAATATATCTTAAATTTTCTGGTGTCTAATATTTAACATAAGAGTAAAAAACATAATTGTAAAAGAATAGTGGCTGCCATCGAAATACTCAAGACCAGAGGACACGAGTTGTGACGTCATCACTAATCCAACGACTTCACACTAGTGTTGGAATTCACACCGGAAAAATTTTAACTGCAATTTTCTTTTATTTTATTTATGGAATATCTACCATCTTATAAAACGAGAATAAATACTTAAACGTACTGGTGAGAATTCGGAATCCCTAAATAAAAATTCAGCCAGATGCGGAATGCCACAGTGTTGGCGCCAACTAGCCGATTTTATATTGGGGGATTCCAAATTCTCACCAGTAAGTTTAAATAGTTATTACTTTTTTTTATATAAGATGATAGATATCCCACAAATAAAAGAAAATTGCTATTGAAAAATTTCCGGTTTGAATTCCAACACTAGTGAGAAGTTGGTCGATTAGTGATGACGTTACAACTCGTGTCCTCTAGCATTGACTATTTCGATGGCTGCGGAATAGTTCATGTATTTATGGGTTAAGTTTTACAAAATAAAAAATAAAATAAAATAAGATATTTAGTTTAAGTAATAAGGTAGTTAGTTTTTTTTTATTGCCTTATTAGTGATAAAAAAAATTCTATTAATTGAAGCGAATTTTTTCTGACCGAAATCAAACGCAGAATTTAACCTATAATTATTGTAATGAAAAATTTGGCTTAACTTGAACCATTGGAGTAACGTTAGGAGCCGCTATATCATTTTACTTCCATGAAATGTTTACTACCCGTAACCCAGAATCATCAGTTATATGCTAAATTTGACTTTATTTAATTATTTAATGGTAATGTAGAAAATTATTCGATAAGGTAATTATTTCTGTAAAATATTAGTGGTCGGGAGGTCCACAGTGAAACATCCCTGGCGAATCTGAAGTTTAAAGAAAGTATCCTACACTTATCGAGCGCGACGCTTAAAGCAGCGGTGTCAACAGTGACCCGCCCGATACCACTAAAATTTTACAGAAATCATCGCCTTATCTAATCATCGATTATCTGTGATTCATGAAGCCGATTATTTCTTTAAAAAGTTAGGGGTATCTGGCGGGCCGCAGTTTTACACCACTGGCTTAAAACCTTGAGGGGCAGTGGGATATATTTTATCCGACAAAAGTTTAACACTAGAACCGCCGTTAGGGGTCATTTTGACACCTGCAAAATCGATAAAATCCCATTCGAACCAGAAATTTCTTCAGAAGATTTATTAAATGTTTTCAGCACAAAAATAGGTTAATTAAATAAGTTAAATAATTTTAAATAAAATTTCTGGTGTGAAACTCTTTTTTATAAAACTTGAGTAAAATAGCCAGCTGTTCTAGTGTTAATCAAGATTCGCACCGAAACCTTTTAAATAAATTTCATTTATGTAACTTTGGTGGAAAAGAAGGTGGAAAATTGCTTTTGCTTATTTTGAAACGAAAATTTTCAAAGATTCCAGTGTGAATTCAACATTACAGGAACACAATCATTTGCCCCTTAAGGGTTAACGCCCTTCAAGGGCGCTATGGCATGAAATAAATTTAATCGCTATATGCAACTTTGACACAAAAATTTTATAAGGAAAATTTCACATTTATTAAGTACGCGAAAATATACTTTTACTTATTTACAGAGAAATTCTCCTGTAAATACTGGTGTCATTAAATTAGTTCAATATTTTACGAATACAAGTACCTAGTTCTTGAAAGGGCTAATTCACGCGCCTGTGGCTTTCAAGGAATGTGTAGGACACTTTTTTTAAATTCAGATTGTTTGATTCCCACCATTTTTTATTTAAATACTGTAATTAGATTTATTCTCGCATCATTTTATCTGCCAGTAAATAAGGTGAATATTTCTACTTTTAAAAAGTGGTGGCAATAAAATAATCTGAATTACTAAAAAGTAGCCTACTTTTATAGGGAGAGATGTTTAACCCTTTCAAGGGCAAAGCACTTCTGTTGCTAAAATGATTCAATGACACCGGGATTTATGTACGAGATTATATATAAGTAAGTAAAAGCTTTTCTTTTTGAATATTATACAAAGCAGAATTTACCTTCTAAATTCTGGTGCCAATTTGGCATTTGGGAATTAAAATTAAGTGGTATATATAATATACCGGTGCCCTTCAAGGGGTTAAGAGGTTAAGAAAACTTGAAAAATTAATGCACCGAATTTATATTTTGTTATATACCTTGTTTTTAAGTCGAGACCTTTATTAACTTGATTTTAATCCATTTCAATTAAATAGAGTGTCATTTAAGATAATTAATAGCTTTTTGAAAATACCAAGAAAGCTGTAAGATTAACTTTTGTACTTCTTATATTTGAGTTAAAATTTGCCATTTTCATGGTATTAAATTCATATTGAATGTTAAATTCAAATTAAAACTTTTTTGTCGGAATAACAAAATATAATTGTTGTGTTTGGAGGTAGGAGGTGATAGAATAATATTGTAAAGTTATTTTGGATATTGAAATTCCAATTAAAGATCTAGAAATCATTTTTTAGGATCAATCGTATAGAGTTATAACATTTTGTTGCGGCCAAAAAAGACCACTTTGACATAACAGTCATTAATTAAAAAAAATCTGAATATACTTATCATACATTTGGTAATTGAGAACAAAAAAAAAATGTAAAAGCATTACCTGCATTGACCTGAAAGAACAGAAAATGATGGAGACATTTGCAGAAAGGGAATAAACAGATGACAAATCTTCCTTGAAAATTTTTTATTTATGAAACAATTTTTCTTGCAGAACATAGCACATCATCGTAGAGTACATCTCTTATTTTTAGATGTACCTTTTTATGATGAACACACACAATCTACGTTCTTACTAAAGAAAATAAAATAATTGTTTCCTTTGGGGAGTGTGGAGGCACAGGCATTTAGATGATTTTTTTTAGCATCATAATTCCACGACTCGAAATAAAAGCATCATTTGAATAAAAATAATAATAATGCCATGAACAGAATTTTTATCCACATCTTACTGAAGAATCAGAAGTAACTGATCAAAGAATCTCGCCACAAAAAGAAAAGGGACGAAACTATACAGCCGATTACACAATCTTGAAGAAATATTCTTGCGCTTTTAATATTTCTTACTGTAGATACGAAATCCGTTTATTATTTTTTTGTAGAAGGGGAAGAGGCATCCACCCATTCTCTGCGTTCGTTGACAGAGCACTCATGCAGGCGCGGACATAATTCTTCGCAGAACGGCAAAAGGCAGTCATCCTGCATTGAAATCCCAACTCAACTGCATGCGCACGAGCTCTCCGAAAAGTGGAGTAAAGGGGTGTGCTATAATACTTGAAACACGCCAACTTTGGCGGAACGAACATACAGGCGCCCTGCATTGGCATAAAATGCAATGCTAAAGTATATAAAAAACTGCTTTAAAAAAGGAAATTTGATAGATTTCACTGAGATGAGATACCAAACAGTAGTAAAGAGTTACGAATTTTGAAATTACGAATTAAACTGATTTAAATATTATTGGCTAAGGGGTGGAGCTACAAAAGGATATGACTTCACAAATAGAAAGATGTGGAACTTTCCAGATATTTCTTTTACCGGAAGTACAGATTTCAAAACGACGTTTATGATTTTAAAATGAATGAAATGCTATGCCAGAAAGAAAAACTTACAGGGGAAGGTTAAAAAAAGGGAATTAAAATAATTTTGGAATGCGAATATTAAAATTAAATGAATACAAGATTAATAAAAATATTTTCTAAATGAAATTAAATAAAAATATGGCAGTGGTTCTAAGTAACCACAACAATGATATAGCAATATTTCTTCTGTTCAAATATTTTAATCCTTTGAGAATAAAATGCGTTACTAAAATTTATAAAACAATGGCTAGAAAAATTGCTAACACACCATTACATAAAATTAGTGACAATTTTTTGATGTTGCTGTCATGTATTTAATATATCGTTAAAATGCATTTCTAAGAAAAAATATTCCTTGTACGATAAAGATAATAAAATTAAGTCGAAATCTTAATAGATAAGTTAATATGTACAAATTTCCGTGAATCAGACATTTTGGTTTCGGGGGATTTTTGCTTTTTTAAAATCAAGAAAGAAGTAAGTATCATTAAATCTTTATTTATATTAACCCAATTGAATAATTTGCGCATACATGTGTACCTTTTAAAAATATCATATATATACGGAAAAAATATATTCAACAGCTTGATATTGCCTGATTTTGACACAATATTAAAAAACATTTTGCAGCAATAAATATTTCTTCAAATTAAGCAATTTTTTTTTTATAAATTGTTCAAATCTTTGTTTACGTATTCCTTTAAATAAATTTAATGAAACATAATTAGAATTTAGTTATTACAAAGAATATAATCGAAATATCCACTTACTATTACATATATATTCTTACAATATCGCACTTTAACTTAAACCTAAAATAGTAATACAGTTTAGAAATAAAAAAAAAATAAAAAAAATTTCCGGCAATTGAAACATAAAACGCAAAACCTATGATAAAATTTCAATTAAAAAAAATAAATAAATATATTATAGGTACCTACTTAAAATAGATAGGGGTTGTAAAGTTATATAAGGTACAATATAATGCACAATTTTAAGTTTCTATGTTACTTACATTTGAAAATAAGATGCGCTATGTCAAATATCTGATTTGAGTAAAATAGCTTTAAAGTTAAAATTTACCTTCATTTCGATAGATATCGCTTCACATATTTAATCAGAAAACCGGTTTTAAATGGATTATCGTCATCATTTTTTTAAAGTTCGGTATGATATTCTTTCGTAATAGGCAACATTTTTTTTTTTGTCTTTTTAAAAAGTTTTAAGGTATTGAAATCCACCCTTAATCATTAAATTCATGATTTTTTATTTTGTTTCGAAAAAATTATATATGATTCTCTTAAAGATTTATAGCACATGAAAAATAATGAAAAAATCAGAGATCCATTGTTCGTAAAATACGTCTACCTTTTCTTGAGTTGCGCATCTTCAGTACAAGTAAAAAATAAAATATTGCAAATTAGTTAATATTTTAGTAAGTATAATATTTTAGTAAGTATGAATCTCAGTATCTTATTTTATATCTTTTTCTATTTTGTAAAACTTAACCTCTAAATGCATAAATTAATTGTTATGTTTATTACTCCTACATTAAAGATTAGACACCAGAAATTTTTAGATAGATTTTTAACTTTATATTTTTGTAACTTTTACAGGATTAATATTTCTATATAACTATACTGGTTGCTAAGAATTAAATTAAAAGTGGTGTAGATATGCATCACTATTGAGGGGAACCTCTACCCTTAACCCCTTGAGGGGCGGTGGGATATATTTTATCCCACATACGATTAATCAGGATTTGCACCAGAAAAAATTTAGGAAATTTTAATTTTCTGACTTTAGTGGAGAAAAGTCGTAAAATTGCTTTTCCTTATTTTGATTTTTTTTTTTCTAAATTTCCGGTGGGAATTAAGCATTACACAAACGCAATTGCTTGCCTTTGAAGGGGTAAATATTCATTTGGTACGTCACGAAATCAGTCCGGAGGCCTTAAATATTCAGACGGTAATGCTCGAACCCAGGCCATCAGTATTGCGCGGCCATCAGTGGCATGAAAATGGCCTTTGGGAAATCATTCTCAGTTGACAGAAGCACGGATATTTCGTAGCTGGATAATAGACTGGATAGTCCATTTTTTAACACTACTTTTTTTTAACCCCATAATTCTCGCACCCATGATATTCACGGCGTGTGTCTTTTATTCAGATTGTTTGATTCTTACCAGATTTATAAAATAGCGTAATGGGCTTCATTATGGCATCATTTTACATGTCATTTAATAAGATGAATATTTTTTTTTTTTCAAAAAAGTTGTGCCAATAAGCAATTTGAATTTTTAAACTGTAATTTAACCCTTTATCTACTGACGGTACTTAAAAGTACCACTCACTTTAAACTTTCATCCCATAGTGAATATAGCTAATATTCTAATGGTACTTTGCAAAAACACTCTTTTAACTCCACTTTATTCGGATACATGACAGGAGTAGTTCTAGGTTTGTTATTTTAGCGAGGAAGGAGGCTATCTTTGACACAGACGAAATGTTCTGTGCCGACATTTTGTACAGATTATCACGCTCGTCTTTTTATTACTGCAAACACAGTAAAGGATATAATATAAGTGTTGTGATATTTTTATGTCTTCATAATGATCTTAGAATACAGTTTGACTAGCTATTTTAGGTGAACGGTGTATGTATTTGATTTACATTTGAATTACTCGGTGGTACTTATATAAGTACCGTCAGTACACTGGGTGATGGAGAAAATCTTTGTGTTTACTTTCCGTCTATGTAGTTATCCGTCATTTTCATCTGCTTTAAATTGTAATTATTAAAATGTAGTGTGTAGTAATGATTTCCCTGGTATTTCTTTTACGTTTAATTGTTATTTTTTATAGGAAATCGAAAAAGTTGTGGCACTGGCTTGTTTTTGCTATGCTAGAAATGACATATGTAAATTCATGTATTGCACGTGTGGACATACGATAAAACATTTCATTCCTGGAATATAGATAGACGTCGCATAACTTAAGGACTGCTAATAAGATCAAAAGCTAAAAAGAAAAACAGTTTTTTTAATCCTTTCAGGGGCGAGGCATTTTTAATTCTAAAGTGTTGAAATAAATGATTGACACCAGAATTTGTAGAAAGATCTATTTCTAAATACGAAAAAGGGGGGGGGGGGCTTTATTTCACATACTTATTAAATCGAAAATATTTTCTGGTAGCATTTGAAATATTATGTGGATTTCTTTTTACGGTATTGTAATCATAGTGTACTGACGGTACTTTAAAGTACCACTTTAATTAATTACCACTAAATAATTAAATTTCGCACGGGTGAGTATTTTTTTTCTGTTTATCCTTTAATTTTTGTAGTAACTGAAATAAATATTCCATGAAAAAACCTACTGCAGATTATAATGCAGTAGATAAAGGGTTAATGCGACTGTTAAGTGGACCGGGTAAGCGAAATTCAACCAAAATATCGATTTTTACTTTTTTATATACTTTAATAGTTTAAACTTTTATCTTTTCAAAGGTGTATTACACATGTTTATGCATAAAAAAAAGGTGCTGGATTTTTTCATTCTTTCTAAGTGCACTTCACAGCAGTGGGCTACTTTTTTTAAATTCAGATTTCTTGATTGGCACAGCTTTTCTGAAGTGGAAAAATTCCCATTGTTTTCGGTCTGAATTAATATGTTATTAATTAAGGCGATTTTTACTATTTCAAAAGAGTGGTGCCAATAAAGAAATCAGAATTTAAAAAAAGAAATCCACTGGCAACACTGCTTCACAGCTTTAATTATTTTTTCTGAAAACTTCGATTTTTCAGGTTTGTGTTCTGTTTTTTCAATATCTGTTAAACTTAAGAACTGAGATTTTTCTAAATACTTATATTATGTTATAGTGCTTACTTTAATATAGGGATTTAATGATTTGTTGAGAATTATTTATTTTAGGCAGTGAAATCTTACCAAAAATGCCAATTTAAAAATGTCTTTCAATAAATAATTAATAATTAATTTTCAGTTTCACTTAGAAAGAAAATGCTTTGTTACAATACGTAAAGTATGTAATTCAAGCGACTCTAAAAAATCTAGGCCTCTATCTTTCACCATTTCTGAGAAAAAGATACGTAAATTTGATGCATTTTAACATGGCTGAGATAGATCTTAGAGCCCGCTTAAGGGGTTAAAGAAAAATACTCTTTATAAATTTCGGAGTAAGTGACCTGGAACGACGTTGATCTTGCAACTGTTTTAGAAAAATACTAATAATTTTTTTCTTAAAGAATCTTGGTTTTCAAAAAAGGCCCAGTTAGAGATCTGTATTGATGATTATATTTTTTTTTTTAAATCTGATTTTTAAGTTCTCTGTAATGAGTCCTTAGCTGCCATTGTGATTTTTGGTGAATTGATGTCAGAAAAAGCATGTTATTTTATTTAACCCTCTGACTAATTAACGGGACGTGGGTCAAAAAGCATGGCTGTATTTCATGACTATTTTTTAGGGTTTCTTTCATCTCCGGAAACGCCTACAGTCTCGCTTCTTTGCCTGTCCTTCTGTCCGTCCTCCACAGGCTCGTAGTCGGAAACTATTTAAGTTACAGACTCGATTCTTATTTTATATAGAACTGAATACTCGCGACCTTTCAAAAATTATAAACTTTTGAAAAATCCTTATATTATTTTAATTAAGCGGATTCGTTCTTTTTCGATTTTCAAACATAATCTTAAATTCAGCAGATATTCCCGATCACCGATGGCGTCCTGGTAACGAAGATGGCTCCCTCGCAGTAGATGGTGAGTTCGAAGCTGTCAGTGGAACTTCAAAAGTTTAATTTTTATTCAAACTTTTTTTTTTGCGGAATTTCTATTTAAAAGTAAATTAGTGAAGTATTATTACCCCCCCCCCCAAAAAAAAAAAAAAAAAAAGAATAAACCTTTTAAAAACGGAATTGCATTGAAATTTTTTAAAACTTGAATTTGTAATTATTTCTTTTAAAAAAATAAATTTGCAAAGTATTGTGTATCTCTTCCACCGCCACCCTCCGCACCCCCTTCCAAAAAAAGATGAAGGAAAATTCTAAAAAAGAACTTTTAAAAACTAAAATACAAACGAAAGAAAAAGGCAAAGTAGAGAACAGAAGTTTTGTGTAATATGGTTTTCAAATAGCTCTAATAATTGAAAGGGGAATTCGAAATATTTTTAATTATTAACGAAAAAAAATTCTTTAAAATGTGAATTTGGAGTATTTTTAGGGGTTATTTCAAAACAAAATATTTTTGACATTTTTTTGGTGCTGCCATCCATTGGGAAAACATGTAACGTACAGTAAACATTATATTTCAAGAGACGTTGTTTAATTAAATATAATGGTGCTGACATTTTTGTAACATTTTAACAATTATAAATTAGCAATTTTGATTTATTAAGTTAACCTTCCGTCTACCAGACGGGTCCATTGGACCCGACATGTACATTCAAAATATTAATTCAAACCAGAAATTTCTTCAAAACAAACTAAATGTATAAATCAGACAATAATAAGTTAAATAAACAAATTAAATAGTTTTAAGTAAAAATTCTGGTGTAGAATGTTTTTATAAAACTTGAGTAAAATTTCCGGTAGTTTTAGGGTTAAGGACGAAGTGTTTTAAACGGCATATTAAAAGAAACCCCCCGTGCGATCTGCAATCACAATTACCCACTTGTTTAAATCTATTTGCACTACTATTTACAAACTTATTCCTTCGTGGTAGATTGCTCTTGCACTTATTCTAGATGTGTACAGCAAACATAATTTCTTTTTTGAAAAACAGTTAAGAATGGAAGAAAAAAAGATAGTTGTTTGTGGCAAACATAATATCGGTCAGTCGGACATATGATCTAGTTTGTAGTCAAAGGTTATGCAATGAATGAACTTTTAAAATACATAGCAGTTAAATTATGCAAAAAGAGGCCAATACTAGAATACTGTTAATACTTTCATGGCCATTCGAGTGACACCAGAATTTACGAATAAATTTGCTTGAAAATAAGTAAGATATTTTCTTTACCTACCTTATAAGAATTTCAAGTACTATTCCAATAATCCTACCGTACTTCAGGGGTTACTAAGCTGTCCATACGTTTCTAGCTCATGTTTTAAATTCTCAAATTAGTCTTAATTATAGTTTTTATGAAGTAACGAAATTTGCAATATAGATCTATTCATTGTTTAATATATTGTCCGTATTTGTTGTCTTTATATATTTTGCATTATAATAATGTCCCGAATTTAAATTCTTTTTAATTTACTATTAGTTTGTTCTACATCAGGGGTGTCAAACTGTGGCCCGCCGGATACCACCAAAACTTTACAGTTATCTTTGCCTTATCTAATCGTCGAATTGCTGTGATTCAACTTGTTGGCTATTTCTGTAAAATTTTAGTGGTATCCGGCGGGCCACAGTTTGACACCCCTGTTCTACATTAACACAATTTAAAAGAAAAAATGCGCAAAAAGTGTAAAATAACTAATACAATTTGAAATTTCATTATTTTTACAATGTACAATGCAGTATTTAAAACTTTCATTGACACATAATTTTCAGTTAGCGACAATAATTGAAAATTTTAAAAATGCGTTAAGTAGTGCGAAAGGACAAAGTTGTGCTTAAATATATTTAATCGTTGTTTTAGATTTGTTTATGTGAGATACGCAGCGTGAAAACAAGTGACGAATACTGATTTATTGCAATGGCATGCTCCAAATTTCTAGAAATCAATTCCCAAACTAGTACTTTCTAAAAGCAGGGCTGACACAGGTGACTATATTTCTATTCTATTTGCATCACTATTGAAAAAAAAATTGTAGTATAGGTCTCTTGCAAATGTTCTCGAACAATATGTCAATATTTTTCTGTTTTGAGAAAGTGATGTGAGGTAGAATTAAAATATAGTGGCCAGTGGCAGCCCTGTCAAAGCAATATTCGCCTCAATTATTGTGAGAAATTAGGCGAGTCTATTTGGGAAAGTTGTATGTCTATCTTCCGCTGGTTGATGAGATAACATAGACAGAGCTGCCAAGTCTCCGGTTTTTGGATACCAGTACAGTAATATCTTAACAATCGCAGGTTTTGAAATAGAATTTAGAACATTCGAACATTCGCACCACTTTTTAAAAAGAAAAACCTTTTACGTACGTGTTGACAACATTTGTAAGAAAAGTATAATACAAAATGTATTTTTTGTAAATAGTGGGACGAACAATGGAGTTATGAATAACGAGGAGGAGACATATAGTGTAATGTCTACCAAGTTAAGTAACTGAGGTGATTGTCACAATATGGCGGGTGATTTTTTTGCATCGGAAAAACAGTTCCGGTTAACCGACGAAGCAAATTTCCAACAGAAAATTTTGCCTTGTTCAGCGGGCTTTTCAGGACAATTTTCTCTCACAAATATGACTAAAATTTCTATTTGTTTTTTTCTGGTGACAGTTTGACCATGTATTATAATCATTTTTATTGATACTGACAGGAGGTTGTCTAGGTCGTCACAATATAGCGGAAAAGCAGGGCCTGACCACCGCCGAAGTAAACTTCCACCAGTAAAAATAAATCGCTGTTTTTGCCATTATTTTTGACCGAAATTTTGCATTAAAAAGGAATTTAAATAAGGAGAAATTTTCTATTTAAACATACTGGTGGAAACTTGAATTGGCGGTAATCAAACCATGCGAAAGCGGTTACAGTTGAAGCTTCACTTTTTTAAAGATATTTCAGTTCCTCTTTATTAATAGTTCCATGGAGCGAACGGAATATAAAAATAGCAGTTTTATATTCCGCGGTCGCGGTTTTGACATTCACGGAACATAATCCTCGCGAATGTTAAGGGATTGCTGTATTTTAATACAGAAAATGTAGTTTCATTTAATTGAAAGATTTCGGTGATTTAACAGAACCAGATTTTCTCTAAGATAATAGTGTTGTACAAAAAGCCGGAGACATGGCAACTCTGCATACACCGAATACATACTATATTTGATGCAATATAGATGATTGCTTCTAAACGGATTTACATTTACACTGTAACATGATAAACATTATCACTGATGTTATTGTGTTTGAGTTTTTTTATCCTGAATTCCAAGGATTTTGTGGACGCCTACTTAACTCATTAACGCCCAGTGGCATATTTTTAGATCGCTAGATTTAGTGGCAAGAAAGCGCTTTCCACACCAGTAAATATGAAGATAAATATACACTTTCTTTCACGAGACAAATTCCTTGATAAAATAAGATAAAAATTACTCATATTTTAAAAGTGGTGGGGAATCCTAAATTTAAATTTTAACGAAGAAAATTATCCGGGCGTTAATGGGTTAACATTATTAAAAAATTCTTTGATATCTCATTAAATATTTCTGTAACCAGTAAACCGTAATTGTACGTTTGAAATATATTTTTTGGATTCTGTCACTTACTGCGACATTAAAGTTGACCATTAGAAATTCAGGAAGACGGTTGTTGTATAGTCGGAACTGTGGTAAAATAATGATAGGTCGTTCACGTGAGAAAAAAAAGTGCGGTTGGTTTATAATTTGTAGTGCATAGTTAATATCTTTTTCTGGTGCGCTGGTAAGAAGTGTTGCACTATGGGTCACTATTTTTTTTTTTTAATTTAGATTGCTTGTTTGGCGCCACTGTTTTCAAATGGTGTAATAAACCCCATATTTGTAAAATTTAATCAGTTATTAAATAAGGCGAATTTAAATATTAAAAAAAAAACTGTTGGCAATCAAGGAATCTGAATACAATAAAAGTAGGAAACTGGCAAATCCTAGTAGACGAAATCTGTAACAATTAATTAGCTAGCATTCCTACGTTTCAGTACACCCGGTGTGCGAGAAGTCATATTCTTTTTATTTAATCCTTGTCTAAGTACAAGGACATATATTTCCCAGTGACCGATATAAAAGTTATTGTTGTCAAGTATTCCACGTAAATTGGAGCTTCATATGCTCCGGAAAGCGGTATTTTAAAACAATTTCTTCGACTTACCTAATGGCAGAATTATCTGAAGATGGAGAAATAAACTGTAACAAATTACTAGTGCAGAGGGAATTTTTATCCCTAATTTACGCGGGACACCTGGCAACACTAATCAGAGGTGTAGTTGATGACTATTGTTTTAATCTACTACTGTTTACAAAATTTTTGCCTTTGTGGTAGATTTCTCTTGAGCTTGTCATAGAATTGAATTGAAAATATAATACCTTTCTGGATTTTTTTTTTAATAGAATAAAATAATACTCCTTTGGCAACCCTGTTATCTATCTGCAGGATGTAAATGTCGGAGGCATGGAGGAAAGAGATAGATGGAGATGCAGTATGACGTAAAAAATATTTGCAGTATGAAACGATTTATCGCTCAAATTTAAACGTCCACAGTAGGCCCAAACAAAACAAACACCTGGAACAGGGAACGGATTCTTAGACATCACCCGTGCATTTGTTTTCTCTAAATGAAAGTGATCTGCTTATTTTTAAGCATTCTAAAGCAACATTCCATTGTATTATGAATTAAAAACTGTATTACTAAAAGTTTTCTTCTTTTTTTCGTGAAAGAACGTGCTTGTGTTTGGGCCGACTGTAGCTGATTTTAGGGTTACTTTTTTGGCGTCACCCCGCAACCACCTTACATCATCTCCATCTATCGCTTTCCCCAATCTGTCGAATGTCATTTAGTTAAAGGGTTTGGGATGAACGAAATTTTGAATTAAAATAAGAAATGTTATTGAGAATTAGTTTTCGATATTCTACTTATTGCGAAAAATACCATTCCGCAGACATGTAACTGAATTATAACGTAAAATATTTAATGAAAACAAAAAGATGCTATGTGAAAGTTTAATTTTATGGGTTTAAAAATTTGATTTCTCAATTTATAAGAAAATTACACACAATATAAAAAATACGCAATATATTATCTTTCTTAAAATGTTTGCGGTAGATATATGGAGAAAGACGTTAATACGAAAACTCCTGACAAACGTCATCATAATGGACGTGTTTGGAGGTGGAAGAAATCTCGTTTGAGGAGGCGTCATACATGAAACCCGAACTGAACTCCCCATCTCGCAAGGAGGTTCAGGCACTGGTGTCCGCCATTCTACCGCGATTTCTCTCCCTCAAATTCGCATGTTTAGACGTTTTGTGGATCATCATTTCCCCTTCATGAACCACATTGGGACACCTCATCGTTAAGTAGTTGTCGCAGAGCTGCAGGAGAGTCGGGACATTCAGCACATTGATTAGCCGCAAGCTCCCCGTATAAAACTCTAATCGAACCTGTGTGATAACTCTTAGATGACAAGCAGCAGCACAACACTAGCAACCAGAAACGATTCTGGAGGTGAGATTGATATTACAAGAGGAATGCCCCGCGATCCCTCAACAGCTCACTGACAATCTTTACTGAACATATATAGATATTAAAAATCCTTGAATGAGATCCTGAAACACCACATCTTGTAATTAAGACTGGTCTTCTTTAGCGAGTACCCTGTAACATGGACGTTTCTGTGTCCTTTCCAGTTATGCACCGAGTTACCTTTTTAACCCCTTGCGGGGCGATGGTATATATTATATCAAAGCTAATTTTAATCAAGATTTCCACCATAAACTTTTAATCAAATTTATTTTTGTAATTTTAGTGGAAAAAAGTTGTAAAAATGTTTTTTCTTACTTTGAATGATATTTTTTTCTAAACTTCTTGTGAGGATCCAACATTACAGAAACAAAATTGTTTCCCCTGACAGTGTTAATGATGCTCATTTTGCATCCCTTGGTTTCTTTTTTTGAAGGTTTTGTTAAACCATTGAGGGGCAAAGTACTTCTGTTACAAAAAAGTTAAAATGATTGACTGACACCTGGACTTATGAACGAATTTACGTGAAAGTACGTAAAAGCTTTTTTTCGCGTACGGTATACAGAGCAAAATTTAATTCCTGAATTCTAGTACCAATGTAGCATTTCGGAATTAAAATTAAGTGGTATATATAATATACCGGTGCCTTTCAAAGGGTTAACTTTTACAATATTGTTTCATCTTGAGGATCTTATGGGACGTTTTGTATCGTTTTGGACACTTCTGCAGAACGTTACATAAAAAAAAAGTCTTGTCCTTAATTTTGAAACACCAGTATATTATGATTAAAGATTTTGTCTCTGTGCGATATCAATTTCGGACCACGTTTGATTTTATTTTTAAAATTGATGTTTGATTTGATGTGTGTTACACATGGTTCAAATTAATCCATATTTTACGGAAAAATACTGGTAAGTTGACAGGTATGCAAAAATATTCTTTTCGACACAGACATAAGAGGTTAAAAATACACACACACAATGACATACTATTATAGAGTTGTGTACAAACCTCAGAAATTCCAAGGCGTATGGCGCCTCTATTTCTGATCCGGGTCGCCAGTTTGGCCTCAATTTTTATTCAAAATTCCAAACTCATGTCAGAAATAAAAAATTATACTTTGTGGTTTATTTAATGACAGACTTTTCGTTATTACTGAAAGTAAAAATTCTTCTTTCGAAATTTCCGGCTTGAATTTGAAAATTCACAATAAAAATGGAGGCGAAACTGGCAACCCTGTTTCAGATTAGAAGTATTCTCGTAATATTATTTCTTCACTGCAGAATTTAATCGCAGAATTTGAATTTTTTTATTCGATGATGAAGGCGAAAATAAAGGTGAAAAATTTCATAAAAAATAATAGTAGAAATGTCAATTGTTTGTGTTATATCACGAGACGGTTGTAAAGAGTATTCTGGAATACCATTTGTCTGAGACAAGTGTCTATGTCCCGAAAATTAAATTTTAATAGGAATCATTTACGTATTAACCACTTTGTAAGTTTTCATTTTTCTAAGGGCAACAGACACTTTTGACAGTTTATTTGAGTTCCTTGGATCAATACAGACCATAGAATCGCACGGATCATATTCTTTAACCCCTTATAGAATTCGAATTTGTGAAAGTGTGTGGAAGCTAATGAAAAATAGACGTGACAGTCTTTATTATATATCATCCCAAAAATGCATCCGACGTAAATATTTCATTTTAAATAAGATACAAGGAATGTACCTAAACATATTCTAGGTATTATTTTAAATCAAAACATATTTTTAAATAAAAAGAGACTATTCGTAATTTCAAGTTAAAAAAAAAAAAAAAAATGCTGTGATGTTCGTGCTGCCTCAAAAAATTTATAGTATTTATTGCTTTATCTACTCATCGAATATCTTCGATTCAAATGTATATTATCTCTTAAAAAAATAGTGGTATCCAGTGGTCAAAATTTTGACAAACCTGGTATATACTACTGTTTTTATAAAAGTATGCATGTACTTTCAAATTCAAAGGACCACATAAACGCTTAACCCATTACCCGCTGGTGTTGTTTTGACGCAACGGCATAGGTGCCAACCTCAAACTCATCTTCCGTAAAAGGTCCGTTAATTTGACCCTGGTTTAACACGTTTCAAATCAGATTTTTTTTTTCTTTTTTTTTTCTTTTTTTTTTTTTTTTTTTTTTTTTTAAGAAATGAAATTAAATATGTTCCACGAAGAAACCTTGAATTAAATAAATAAAGATTCGAGAAATAAATTTTCTGGTTCGAAAGTGATTAACCTGGGTTTACTTAATCAAGGTATTACGGAAGATTAGTGAAAGGTTGGCAGCTATGCACAACGGTAAAAATAATTGCTCGTGCTTAATTTAATTACTTTGCCACCACTATTTTAGCATTTAAATAAAATGCCTTATTTATTGGCCCAGACATTTTCTTGCTTTAATATAGCGAAAAATATCTTTCTGATATTGTTGTGGCAAAAGCCTTTAAACGCGATATTTGAAAATTCTTACTTTATAGTTTTTGGCGGTTAATGGGTTAACAGAGGAGAACGCGAGCATACACAAGGTGTGAATGGTTTTTACTTTGTCACCAATAAATGCTAATAATAATCGTCACCTTATTTAATCGGAGACAATTTTGCGATAAAAGAAGTTGAAGATTACTTTTAAAAAGATAGTGGTGAAAATTGTAAAAACCGTACGCACTCCGGGTCTTTCTGGCCCGGCGCGCGTTCTCCCGGGTTAAATAAATCTGCCTACGACAGTCGCCGTTTTTGTGCCAGCAATTATATATGACTTATAACCTTTAGGAAAGAGTTAAAAGAAAACGGTTTAACATTGAAAAATATACAGTCGTGTAAACCTTTATTTGAAATAATTAAAAACTACTGATCGGAAAAATTTATAGGCTGCACCTCCGTTGTTTTTCACCAAGTACGTTACTTGACACTTCTAATTGAAGCTTATTCCCTTTCTGATACACATCATGCTTACACATAGCTGCCAAACTTTCACTAATCTTCCGTAATACCTTGATTAAGTAAACCCAGGTTAATCACTTTCGAACCAGAAAATTTATTTCTCGAATCTTTATTTATTTAATTCAAGGTTTCTTCGTGGAACATATTTAATTTCATTTCTTCAAAAAAATTCTGGTTTGAAACGTGTTAATCCAGGGTCAAATTCACGCACCTATTACGGAAGATCAGTTTGAGATTTGCACCTATGCTTACATTTCATTTACAAACTGTCATAAATGACATGTGAGCTTTAACCCTTTCAGGGGAAAGATACTTCTATTCGTAAAATGCTGATGTGAGTGAATGACGCTCGTATCTACAACAAATTTATTTCAAAATAATCAAAAGCATTTGTTCCCATACTTAATAAAAAACAAATTTTCATTCAAATGTTCTGGTGTCAAAGGGGAATTTAGGAATTAAAATGAAATGGTCTAAAAATGAACCACCGCCCTTGAAATTGTTAACTATAGCTTAACACTTTCATCACGAGGGACGAGATAACTCGTCTTCCAAAATATTAATTATCAATCATGGGTAATCAATTTGTACCGGAAAATTACGTCATTTAATTATTAGACATCAATTCCGATATCTAATGTCTAATAATTACCGTTCAGAATTTTCCGGTGCGAATTGCTTTCCCCGAACGGACACGGAATTTTATTATTTTTTATATGTTTGTAAGGACAAACAAATCGTTAGAGTGAGAAATGATATTGATTATCATTTTTCAAAGTAAAATAAACAAGTTTTAACCCCCTAACGATCGCATTAAATAACGGTTTAAAAATTCAAATTGCTTATTGGCACCCCTTTTTTGAAAAAGATATGCTCATCTTGTTTAATGACAGGTAACATTATACCATAATAAAGCCAATTGCGCTATTTTATAAAACTGGTGGGAATCAAACAAATCTGAATAATCTGAAAAAAAGACACAGCCCGTGAGTATGACGGGAGCGAGAATTAAGGGGTTAAATGAATTTGTGTTTTGTTTGAATTTTCGCGCTGCGAGGAGCGGTTCAGGCTCTTAGCGCAAAGGGTGAAACAAAGACGCGCTATCGCCCCAAGCTTATTTGGATTACAAATATTTAATAGGCTATTTCCATGAGTACTTGTAGTGTAAGTCACATGTTACGGATTTTTGCTACAAGTATTTTAGAACGGAGAAATATGACTAGTTTTTTGTGATATATCTCATTAAATGAATAAGCGAAGAAACCTCAGGAAAATAACGGTGTACGACAAGCATAGCAGTTATCAGCTACGTGACTTATACTACAAAAACCCATGGAACTAGCCAATATAAAAAAATTCCCTACTTAATCGGCAGATTGCGGCTATTAAAAAAGGTAAAATTTTATATTCTTGTGGTACAAGAAAGCGCAAGAGTTGGTTGCTATGCCATTAACTAAGAACTTAACAGGCAACGTTTTAACCCTTTATGCTCCGACGTTACATTAACCCGGACGGACGGGCTCGGGGTTTTTGACACCCCACGCCCAAAAATATTCATCTGCAGTCTCTCCCTATAAACCGAAGTGGTCGGGTGCATCAGTATAAGCTTCCAAGGTCATCTTCTATGCGTAGCGTATGAAAAAGGCGAATTCAGACTCTATTTTTAGTCTTATAGAATTTTAAAAAGACATAGAAATTGAAGCTATATGTAAAAACTGCAAAAAATCTAAAGATTCTGATCCATATACACCCTAATTATTATGAAAATTGATAAATCACGCTTTTTTTTATCCACAATAACGTATAATTTTATTATAATAAAATTTGTAAAGAAAAATTAAGTTTTTCGAATAAGGAAAATAAGGGTGAGTGCTTTTAATTTATTTTTTATTAATTTTAAAATTTAACGATAATTTAACATTTCAGCTATCATTTTTTACGGAAAGGAGTGTAATTATCATAACTTTCATTAACAGATAGAATTCTAAAGTTTTTTTTTTCGTATATATGCCATTTAGTATGTTTGGGGTGTGCTGACACCCCATGCCTGTTCTCGTGTTACGTTTCACGGCGCCCGTCCAGCCGGGTTAATGAACTATTGTGGATGCAGAAAACAAAAATATTTTTAAAAGGACGATTTCTTTTCCTTTGCATCTTTTCAGCTTTCTTGACGTTGAAAAATTGGTGAGGAAAATTTCAGTTCTAAATATTTCTATATTTCAGTTATATGAAGATTATATTTGCACATTTCCTAATTCTACAAAATACTACAAAAAAAAGTTAAATAAAACATTTGTGTAGATTTATAAATATTGTACGAAATCCCCATAAACTCTAATTTAATTCATTAATTTTAATTGACAAAATCCCTCTAAACTTTATTAAATGATTGCGTAAATCTTCTAATGCAGTTTCTAGAATTCACAAAAAATGCTTTAGAAGATAAATTTTCATGTATTCATAATTTCGGACATAAACGATTAAACTAATAGTCTACAACCATTTTTCCTGAAATTCATTATCCAGCAGAAATTGAAATAATAGGTTTGCTGTTAACAAAATTTTTCAGTATTAAAATAATTGTGGATATCCGCTGGCAACAGTTTGAAGGCCCCTATTTTAAAACTTTTGCGACACGCAAGGGTTAATCACAAGAAGGTCTGCCTTTTTTCCTCGTGGAGGAAGGTTGAATTTGTGGTTCTCCCAAGGAAATAACGCCATTTTTGTGATCATTTGAGGTCATGCCGGCAAAAGCCGTAGCGAATACCTCATAGCTTAAATAACTAAAATAACTAAATTAATCATAAATGGCCATGACGACTGAAGTTCGGTAATATACGTGGTATTTCCAAGGGTTGCCAGTTTGCTCTCCAATTTTAATCCGAAAATTCAAATTCACACCGTAAATTTCGAAAGGAGAATTTTTATTTTATGTAATCGCTAAACTCCTGTTATTAAATAAAGTTTTAAATTTTACTCTTTATTTCAGGTATGAACTTAAAATTTCTGAATAAAATTGGAGGCCAAACGGGCAACCCTGGTATTTTTGTAAAGAAATTTTTGAACAGGTATTCTGTGATTAAATAAAGAAAAACTTACAATTAAAAGTTATTTGTAGCAATTATTAAGATTGTGCGTTATAGGCTTGTGTGTGCCCTATACGTCGTCCATGCATAAAGGAAATTTAAAATCTATTCATTAAATACATATATCTATAGAATTTCTGGATAAAAACGTTAGGTCGTGTACTTAAATATTCTGATTTAAATATGTTCATAAAAACAAATTTGTTTTAGTATTAATAAGGGATTAGAAGGACTAATTTTCACAAATAAAAATGAATTTGAGGAAAATAAACCCGAAGCCAGTGAAAAAAGTACGCAACAGATAATGAAACAGGGATTTGTAAAATAAATTCTTGAAAAAAAAAACTAAGAGATAGTGCAATAATTAGCTAAATAATTAATTATATGGATTATTACAACAAAAAGGTAATTCCATAAACGTTTTTTTTCAAGAAAAAGTTATAAACTTAAAAGTTAAAAGCATTAAATCAATAATTGCTTTCAGCATAAACTTTTTCTTATACAAATAAAACGAAATAAATTATTGCATAAATTGGTTTTCTCATATTTTACTCATTTTGAGATTTCTTTTTAAATGTGCGTCAAATAATTTTACTACATTTTCGTATGTTTAAAAATATGTAAATGATAGCTTTTGTCTTATTTTATAGTAAAAAGTAATGGAAAAAATTATTATTAGAAAACTACAGTATTTAATTCCAAGGAACCATAAAAATGCTTAGAAAAGTTCGTTTTAAACAGATGCGATATTTTAACCCTTAACGGACCAATGCCTCCATAGATGCGGCATTGGCACCATTACCCAAATTTATTCGCTAAGCAGCACTTCATTTTTAAGAAACACATTGACTAGTATTTTAAAAACATCTTCAAGAGAAATTTACTAAAAAAAATTACTTTTAAAATATAAAGTGCGAATAGAATATAAAAATTGTAGTGTGTATTTAAAGCTACGGTCCGTTAAGGGTTAAATCATCGCGTAAAACAAGATTGTCATAATTGTTTCCAATGAGCAGCAGGGATACAAAACTTTGGAATAGAATAATTCCCCTTACTTAATGCCAGAATCTTTGCGATTAATTAAGGTGAAGTATATTATTCGGAAATAGTGGTAACAAACACCTTTCAGGGAAAAAGTTTGGCGAGTCCTTGTGTAAGCCTAGTATTAGGGACAGTGCTGCAAGAGGGCTATTTTATAAATATTCAGATTACTTGATTGCCACCACTTTTTTGTAATGATATAATAAACCTTACTTTCGTCTTATTTAATCTGCCATTAAATAAAGCAAATTTCACTATTTTAAAAAACGGGTGGCAATCAGGAATTCCGATAAAATAGTAGTAACGACTAACTTCACTGCTACAGGTTTGCCGGTTTGGCCTCCGTTTTTATACGGAAATTTCATATTCCACCAGAAAATACGAACAGCATTTTCTGGTTTATTTAATGGCAGACAATTTGCGATTACTTAACCCCTTAATTCTCGCTCCCATCATATTCACGGGCTGTCTCTTTTACTCAGATTGTTTGATTCCCATCAGCTTTATAAAATAGTGAAATTGGCTATATTTTAGTATCGTTTTACCTGTCGTTAAATTATGTGAATATTCCTTTCTCATAAAAGTGGTGCCAATACGCAATTTGAATTTTTAACCGTAATTTAATTCGAGCGTTAAGGGGTTAAAGTAAAGATTATTCTTTAGGAAGTTTCGGTGTGAAATCGGAATATCGGAATGAATTTGGAGGCGAAGCTGGTAAAGATGCAGTAATAAAACGTATACTGTTTCTTATCGACATATTTATGTATATAGTAATTATATAAATATTAGGTCACCAAGTAGAAAACTTGTGATTCCAAAACGGTCAGATTGCCAACGGGGCAATGTTCCAGCAGAAAATTTTAATAGAAATTTTCATCTTATGAAAACATCTTATTCATGAAAAATTGCTGTTATTAATAAAACATAAATTTCTATTCTTTTTTTACTGTTAGAAGTTTGCCCCGTTGGTAATCGGGCGCTTTTGGAATCACAAATTTCATACTTTATGACCTGATAGTAAATCTTTTCACCGAAACCCTGAATAAAAAGCCTGAGCGATGACAAAAAAAAAAAAAAAAAAAAAAAAAAAAAAAAAAAAAAAAAAATGCCAATTGACGAAGGCGGCTTTTTTTCAGCGTGTATACGGTCCCTTGAATTTTCATACCAAAAATTTTTATTTTTTTTTCTATTTACTTTTCTGAGATTAAACAAGTCAAAGAAACCTTTTACAAGATACTGGTTCAAAAATTTAGGGGACGTTACATAGATTAAAAAAATACGCCTACGACAGACGCCATTTTTGCATCAGTGCTCAAGCGCTGCCATCGAAATACCCAAGGCCAGAGGACATGACTTGTGACGTCATCAGTAATCAAGCGACTTCTCACTAGTGTTGGAATTCACACAGGAAAATTTTGAATAGCAATTTTATTTTATTTTATTTGTGGAATATATTTTGTAATATAAAACAATAATAACTATTAAAACATACTGGTGTCAATTTGGAATTCCCAAATAAAAAAATCAGCCAGATGCGGCAACTCTGTGCCATTCAGCATCGAACTGAATTTTTATTTAGGGATTCCGAATTCCCATCAGTATGTTTAAATAGTTATAGTTGTTTTATAAGATGATAGATATTCCACAAATAAAATAAAATTGCTAATCAAATTTTTCCGGCGTGAATTCCAACACTAGTGAGAAGTCGGTCGATCAGTGATGACGTCAAAACTCATGTGCTCTGGCCTTGAGTATTTCGATGGCATCCTCTCAGGCCTAGTATCAAGGGGGCAGTGATCTTTTCGACAAATATAGGGATCCCAATCCATCCAATTTTGAACACCACTATTTTCAAAGACAAGTTTTCTTTATAATTTCCTAGAAACGTAAATGGAAAGGCATTTATTTTCTATCTGTTGCTGAAACCTATCGTGATTTTTTTTTCTTAAAAAGAACCGTTTCAAAAAAACGGACCAGTGGGGTCCCTGCAAATACAAATATTTAATACATTTTTGAGGAATAATGTAGCATGTAAAATCATAGCTGCCAACTCTTACGCTTTTTTGTAACACAGAAATTTAATTGAAATATTCGCCTTATTTATTCGTCATATTAAGGAAAAGAAAAAATGCGAATTTTAATTAACTTTTCTTTGTACGAAAAAAACGTAATGTTTAGCAACTATGGCAAAATGCAGAAAGGATGCCCGTAGTTGGAGTTACAGATACCAATCGACTTTAAGACCAATGTCAGACGGGAGTCTTTTTTGCTGCTTTTTTGCTTAAGTATTATCCATTCTCACGCCCGTCTGACATTGGTCTAATTCATGTCCACGGTCGGGAATGTGATAATAAATTTATCACTTACATTAGTCAATTCCATTCACATAACGCGCATAAAATGTGTAAAAAAATGCATATTTTTTATAACAAAATACACAATTTAATTCAATTAATTTCCGATAATTTGTAATTTTTTTAAAAATAGTTTTCTCAAGACAAGTCTTCTTATACATAAAAGCTCTAAATACATAACAATATAATTTTTTTCTCTTATTTGCTTCAATTTATGAAAAATATTTTATTTACTTATAAAGAATTATAAAATCATCAATTTAATTTATCTCGCCTGTATTCTTAAATAACCTATCCTAAACATCTTAATAAAAAATATATAATTTTAGGAACAAAATTGCATTATTATAATTGAAAATGAATCAAATAAGAAAAAAAAATGTGCGATGCATTTTTATTTCTTTTGATCTGCTGCTATTCTATATCAATGATTTCATGCTCCATATAATAGAAATATATCTGCTTTTTTTACATCATCTAACACTTTTTCACGGTAGGTGATTCTGAATAGTATGTGGTATAAAATCAGATGAGTAAATCTATTCTAAAATTTTCACGAAATAGTTTATTTTTACTTCGTGAAACATGATTATGCTTGAATAAAACTAATACAAAATATTTTTTCAACAAACTTTTAACACGCTATCATAAATTCTAGCATTTACGTTTTTTCTTAACATTGAAATTTTAAAACAAATTTTGCCTTATTTAAATACCGAAACATGCTATATAATATTGGAAAAAATTCTATTAAATTAAGATTGTAAAAGAAAAGTGTAAAAATTGGCACTATACCTGTAAAATTAACCTGATAAATATACAGGGTTAGCCAAAGACGTTGTAAATAAATTAAAATTTAATCAATTATTTGTAATTAACACACAAATGTTCTGTGTGAACGGAAATCTTTCTCATAATCGAAAGTGATTTCTAAGCATATAAAAAAAGTAAAATAATTAAAAATTTACAATATACAGCATTATATTTTCGAATCTAGAAACGTCATCAAAAACATAAAATAAGCAGTTACAAATCGTAAGTAACATTAAGTTGTAAGTCACATTAAGTCACACTAACATTAATTTGGAAGAAAATGTAATCCAAATTGTGTGTATCTTTCCATTTTTCATGGCGAAATATTTAGAAATTAAAATGATTGTTTACCGCAATTTCCGGCGTATAATCCGTGGAACAAACAATAATTTTCAGACACAGAAATTTTTAATAGTAAAATGTAACTTCTTAAATCGCGGTAATTATATGGCTTCAATAACTTAATAAAATTTCAGGGTCCAAAAAAGAATTGTTTGATCCGCGGATTATACGCCGGAAATTACTGTACTCCTTTCTTGCCATAGTTCAATTTACTGCTAGAATTCAATTTGTAGAATATATTTGAGTATTATTAAGACACGATTCATCGTACAAAGCGAAAATATATATTTATATAATACAAAAGTGAGGTGACGTTTCCGGTTATTACTCATCCTCAAGAAAACAAACTTTTTGCGGTCATGTTTGGTGCAAGTATTCAGATGGTTTAAGTAAGCCGATTGTTCAACTTATGTAAACATACACATAATCAGCTTTATATCAAATATATTCTTATTCTTTTCCACCAAAACCTTCAAAAACTATACAAAATTAATGTTTTAATTTCTAAATAACATATAACAGATAACCAGCTATCGTCGGTAGCATGTCAAACTATCCAATGCGAAAACAGTGGGCTACTTTTTTAAAATTCAGATTTCTTGATTGGCGCCACTTTTTCGAAATAGTAAAATTCGCCTTATTTAACGTTATTTAATGACATATTAATTAAGTCAAAAACAAGGGGAATTTTTACCATTTCAGAAAGGTGGTGCCAACCAAGAAATCTGAATTCAGACAAAGTAGCACACTGTTTTCACATTGGATAGTTTGACATGGTACTGACGATATCGTCGGTACCATGTCAAACTATCCAAAATGAAAACAGTGTTGACAGTGGGATACCTTTTTTAAATTCAGATATTTTGTTTGGTACCACTTTTGTGACATGGTAAAATTCCCCTGGTTTTCGCCTTAATTAATATGTCATTAAATAAGACAAATTTAATTATTTCAAAAAAAGTGGTGCGAATCAAGATATCTGAATTAATAAATAATATCCATTGGCGACAATGTTTTCATATTTGATAGTTTGGCATGGTATCGACGATATAAACTTATCAACACTGTTGCCATTCAAAACCACAAAATAACAAATCTAAAAACAAATGAACGACTCTTGGAGTGTTTCATTAAAAATATAGAGGTTAATATCCGATTCTGATCTTACAATATTAGTAAAAGTATTTTAAAGCCTTCAATCCTTAAATTCACAGTGATGCAAATTTGCATCACTTTTTATTTATTTTTTAATAAAAAAATCTAGTTCTTCGCTACCACTATATTTATATAGAAATATTAATCGTCTAAAATGCACATAAATATGCTGCCAAAGAAAGCAAAAAAGCTATCTTAAAATTTCTAGTGTCTAATCCTTAGTATAAGAATAAAAAACACAATTCTAAAAGAATAATTCATGCATCTATGGGTTAACACTTTGCGATCTGAACTTTCATACAATACTGCAAAAAAGTTTAAGACCACGTGCTAATTTTGTTGTTTAGAATAAAATTTGGAAAAGATTTAAATAGTTTTAATTTTGACACTTATAAATGATATAAAATATGTATATAATTGAATTATAGAAGTTAGAACGTATTTTTCTACAAGTATTGTATCTTGTAATATTAACAAATGGAAATAAGTTTTTTGACCAGTATCTTCTTTTAAATCTAGCATAATGTTATGCCGTCATGACTGTAGTATTTTATGCTGGACTTATCTTGGATGATGTTTATAGGTTAGTAGTCGCTAGACTTGACGCTTTGGGATATGCAACTGCTGGTTTGAGTGTGGCTCTCCGGAAATCACTGACGGAAGAAGAAAAGGGTAAAATAAGGGCTTTCTCGTATTGCGGACTGACTGAAAAGCAAATTACCCTAAAAATAACTAAATTTAAAACTGTTGTGTGCAAATTTCTTTATGACCCAATGAATTTAGAAGTAAAATAAGCGGATAGCTGTCAAAACTTTCAGCCGGTGTCAAAGTAACGTTATTAGAATGACGCTTCGAGATTGTGCTTATGCTTCTATTATAAAATCTGCTCTAGGCATCTCAGTAACGTACAAAACAAAAAGACATGCGTTAAAAGTTTTCGAATGCTTGACTTAAATTAAAAGGCAAGAAGACTAAAATTCGTATCTTCCAATGGCTTAAAATGCAATATATGGTGAAAATTTGTTTTTACTAATGAAGAAATATTCGCTCTTGATGGTAAAGATGATTTATGATATTACTGGCATGATATACATAGTGAACCATAGCTGCTTTCAAAACGTGCACAACGTGGTAGCTCAGTCGTAATTTGGACAGGGTTTAATGCAAAAGAAATAACAACCACCAAGACACCACCAAGAGTTTTCACCAAGACAAAGGTGAACTTCTTTGACTATCAATATATTCTTGGTAATATTTTTTTAACAATGAAAGATGAACTTGCTGGGAAGATCCAGGTCCATTTACCGGAACCAACTTAACTACCCAAACATACCATGAAGAATGGGGGAAATAATAATTGGGTAATGGGTGTAATTACCCAAGAGAGTAAGAGAGGTTAACTACTCCTAAATTACTGAACCTGAAAACCTGAATTATTATAGTGGGTATTTAAACATTACAATTTATAGACTAACATTTGTGATCGTAATTATATAATACTGGTCCTGGCTATTCCTGATAATTAAACTAACCTTAATTGTCTTAAATTGAGGCGGGAGGAAACACATCTCCAAAACGCCCCAAGCTGCGTTGTGTAATTTTAGTGAAGGAATAGCGTATAGACCGCGCAGTTGAATCTAAATAAAACCTATCTAAACTACGCATAAATAGCCTCATAAAGCAGACTGTCATCTGAAATAAAACTTACATTAAAGTAAAACAATGGACTCATGTTGTATTGAAAACATAGCCAAAAGTTAACAATAAACAAAAGGTTTATTTACAGTAATGTACATATTTACAAAATAATAAAAGAAACAAAATAGAATTGTGTGATAAGACACCAGCGTTCCAATGAACGAAAATGAATTAGTAATTACATTAAATTTACTTTTTAAATTACCATTACAATTAATACTTAATTGCTTGAGTACCATAAATTGTACCTCCGTAATATAACATAAATTATTCACACAATGGGAAAACAAAAAGATTAAAAGGGACAAAACTTCTGTAGAGAGGGATCACTTGTGGTTAAGGTCACACTTGAATACTTGACACATTGAATGACTTTTTTTCACTCACGGTAGAGTTCATTTATTTAAACACTTGACGATTAAGCAATGTCCGAGGACAGATTATCCATAGGGCCATCCCTTAACGGGAAAACACGACCCAAATATTTTAGTACTTCATAGCTTTACAACTGGCATCGATCTCCTTAAGATTCCATGGTTTAGGGGCTTACATCCATATATTATTTTAAGTCATCATCCTATAGAAACTTGAATCGATCTCCATATTTTTTAAGTCTACATGGTATAGAAATTTTAATCAATCTCATTTTAAGTCATCAACTGACATCGATCTGATATTTTTACGTCTTCATGGTATAGAACTTTGAATCAATCTGATTTGTAACTTCTTCCTCCAGATACGACATCACCTCGTGATGACAATGTGGAGGAAGGTCCTTCGCCCACTCCGTGGAATGATCGGTCACCCTTGCTGACACCCATTTCTTCCTTCAACCTGCAAACCTCTGATTCGGTCTTGCACTTTTTCCGGGGTATGCCATCTCCGCCCCTTGAGCGTCAGCGATCTTGGTTTCTGGCCCCCGAGTCTTCGCCTGTGTGGCCTGTTTTATTAGGTATCATAAATAAAGTAGTATCCCGTCATAAATACGACTTGGCATTTTATGTCAAGCTATTGTCCGGCTTGCAGACTCCGTGACTCGCTGAAAAGATCCCCTCTACAGATAGGACTCCTTGTGTGGCCCTACTCTTATTAAGACCTTATAGCATAAATACATATATGAGTATACTTATATTAAATAATAATAATAATAATCAAAATACCTATATGTAATACACACTCTAAATATATATATGCATTTTATAAAATAATAATAATAATCAAAATATGTAAATAATAGTATTTTTATGACAATAAAATAAAATAATAACCTGCTGAAGTGGTATCAAGGGTATTTATGTAAGTTACATGATACACTTCCAGCATATCCCCTCGTTTCTATGGAAAAAAAATTATTCATCAATACATTTTTTTTGTATGGTACTCCAACCACTCTAGGTTGAGAGACAACGATCTTTGTTGAAAGTAAGTCCTTTCACTACTCGACTGATCCGTTGCTGGCGACCACTCGTTGATCATGTAAGAATGAACCGCAGCTACACGCTGCTTATCTGTCTGCACTGCTGCAAGATCGTAACTGTCCTTAGTGTGTAAGTAAAGTTCAAAACAAAGTCACACTGGTTGATCACAGTAGTATAGTAACACACAAAATTGTCCTTGTGTAATATACCACTAAACGGAGTTGGCCGCCCCTCCGGGTGGTTCCGACCCGACCCCTTGAGTGGGGGAGGTGACCGGAAGCTCGGCAGAGTTCGTTGTGTACGAATGCGAGGGGGCCGGATGGGGACGATTCGCCACCTCCTCGAGAGGCTCATCTCCGACAGGCGTTGAGCACGGTGGCCACGGTTAACGGACGTTGTGCATGGGTGCAATGCCCTTCGGTCGTCCGCGGGAGGGCGCACCCCCGGCAGCCGGGTTCTCTGGCCAAGCCGGATAGCGACGCTCCATAGGTCGATCCCGGTGCCGGTCTAAGGGCCGGACGGTGTCGCCGGGCAAAGACTAGCTAAGGCGATAGGACCCCATCCACCATTTGACTTAGAGGGAGCCTGAAGTATGAGTGAGGGCTTTGTAGAGGAAAGTCCTCGGTGCTCGCTAGTGACGACGGTGCTCGCGGGAACGCCATGCAGGGACTCCCGGAGCAACCGAAGGGCGAGGGTTACGGACAGCGCCCAGGTTACTTTATGACTTGGGTGGCTCATCCCTCCGAGGACCTCAGCTGGAGCAGTTGGGAGCCGACCCTTAGGGTGGTAGGGTTTGGCGGTGCCCCAGTTGACCAAGGAGCGGTCGCGTGGGGAGGCCAGTATGGCTCTGGTTGCTCCATGTCGTGCCGTGACCCATGGGAGGTGGTCGGCCGGCAGGTCCACCATCGAACGCTATTCCCGCAGGGAAACGGGCCGGAGGCTCGCCGGTAACGCGGCGGCTCATCGTGCCTCAGGTGAACTCTTGGTCCGATCCAGGTCCTCCGTGTCTATGCGGTACCGGAGTTTGCCTCGCCTGGTGATGACGACCTAGAGGTGTCTCCACCTAACTTTCGAACGCACTAACAAAGGTAGCGGTCGGTCACTGCACGGGGTCAGGGGCCTTCGGGCCTGGGTACCCTCGACGGCCGTGAGGTAAGGTAGTGGCGGGCGGGCTTCTGTCGGCCTCCGCTGGCTTCTCTGTTCTAGGATGGAGTCGAGTCGGTGGGGGCTGGCGGGACTCCGTTCCGTCCGACCCCCTAGCGAGGCGGAGTCTATTCCGTCTAGGTGGAGCTTTCCGTGCCCGCCTGGGGTCGCTAACGGCACCTAGTCTGGGCCAACTGGCTCCCGGCGTGATCCGCGAGGGGTTCCGTCGGTTGAGCCGGGTGGTTAAGGCGAAAAGCCAGGACCTGGGTCGCTTTACGGCCGGAGGGATTTTCCCCGTCCTCCCTGGTTTTCAAGCTAGGGGCCCTTCATTAACTTTCCTATCGGCTGGCCCACAAAAATGTCTCTGCCGGAAAATGGTATCTGATCTTGGGGGCCTGTCCGTAAATTAAATTCGGGTCGGGAAGCCTCGGTCTACCGGCTCGAGTAACCAAGTTTAGGGACCCCTTGGTTTTTCTAGCTGGGTGGTGAGGACTGTCGTAGCGGCCGTTCGTCTCTTCTTCGGAATAGCCGTCGCCGTGTGCGCTGGGCAGCGGCGTCGGTTTGACCGGAGTTTGCGCGGGGTTCCGCTCTGTTGGAGCTTGTCTGGCGGCGACCTTCGGGACGCGTCGCGGGGCTTGCTTCACGGGTGGTTCCTTGCGTCGACATATGGGCCTGAAAAGGGCCTGGGACCGGAAGATGAACCCCTCATCATACCACTAAATGGAGATTCTGGACTGGTCATCACATTGTTCGTTATATGTAAACACTATAGTTCTGGTTATACAGTTCTGTATACTTTTAGACTAGTGATGTATGTCACCGAATCACACACAATTTTTGTTTCACAAAAAAAAATCCTATCTACTTTAATAGCCAATGAAACACATAGCAATAGTAATTTAGAATAATTCATAAGTCCGAAATTATTTACTAAATTAAAACATGTTTCTGACTTATTTTTCAATTACAACATACAGTATGGCTTTTACATATGATTATCATTTAAAGCACATTATAATACTAACAATAATTTCAATATGATACCCTACTGTATATATATACACTTTAACAAATTAACATGAAATATAGCTTATTTCGCAAGATTTAAACACTTTAAAATATACCTTCTTTTACATTATTTTATTTGTGAAAGTATGAATAATAATATTCATTTTAATAATACCTGCCACATTCTTTTCATGAAGTATTATCTATGATTAAAGAATTGCCGTACGAAAACCTAAAATAACTAGCTTACTAACTGCTTACAAAATCTGTAAGTGTACTATTCTATTTATTTAATTCTTTCTTTTCTTTTTTTTGTTTTCTAAAAGAAAGATTTATTATTTAACTCTTATTTTATTTATTCAATATATATTACAACACAAATGATAGATTTATTCATATCAACAACAGAATACGTAACCTAACGCTTATTACATTACTCAAAAGATAACTTCCAATCTCTTCCATTAAAGAGTAAGCGCATAAAAACTCGTAATCTCTGTCATCTGTGAGTTATCTCAACTCTACCTCCAAAGAAATCGCGATGCAGTCTATTTTTCCTGCATCTGAAAGGAAAGTAATCATGCGTTACTTAGCAACCGTTAAATCACCGTTGGCTGACCCCTTAGAACTAACTGGATCTAGTCCGGTTATCTGCAATCTACTAATCGCTTTCACCCCCCCTGACAAAACGAGTAGAGGGACGAGACGCGGACTCAAGGATTACACGAAAGATTTTACGCAGGTATGTAAAACCATATTTTATACTGTAAAAATGACTATATTCAAATGCAATTTTATACTAGAATGACATACTATTTATGAGCTTTCTAATGCTGTAAAAATTATTTTAATACGCCCATTATAAATATTAAAAATCAGTAATAAAATCTATAATTCAAAGAAAATGGTCAAGAATCCCCTGATTTCAATCTGCGTTGGAACGAGGCGTGGGCAAACCTGTTCTACGAAGGATTCTCCCGCTAAATGAACAGCTACCATACTCTCCGACGACCTGAAATTATGTTTCCCCATATCAGTGAAATACCCACGTTATTTTATTTACATATAAAGCCTGGTTAGCCCCAATTTTGCTACGCCCATGACTTATATACACGAAATAATAAATCTATATTACTGGTCTCTAACATAAAATACTGTCCCATAAAAATCCACCAATTTAACCTTAATTGAGAAAAACCTTCCTATAACGGAATCATGTTTTCCCAGATTAAAATGACACATTATACTTAATGTGTACCGTAGAATACTGTTGTACAGACCATTAGCCTTCCCTTTTAACGTACTTAACTAATTCTGCAACAGTTGATACCAATAAACACAAAATCAAGCACTTTCCTGCAACGGTTGGTTGGTTGGTTGTATTTATGTCGGCCAATTATCTGCACGTGGGATATGGGCCCTAAGGGGGGGAGTGCCTTCCGTGGAGGTCTTTCTATTTCTTTCCTGCAACGGAAATCCCATCGCTGATTTAAATGAGTAATTACGCTACCTGTGATATTCAAAACCCTGCCTAGCCGGAAAAATTAGAAATTCAAATACCCTTATCTAATATCCGAACAGTAAATATCACCCAATACCTTGTATTTACTTTTAAATACACTCGTGAAAAACGGGACATAACGTTACACTGTCTAAGACGGAAACACAATTCTCTACCTATGTCCTACCCTGACCAATTATAAATTGAAGTATTTTACTTCCGTAACTACCAATTCTCTTTACATAATAAACTCCCTTTTAATAATTTATAATACGAATTTTAAAACTGTTAGCACCAAAAATAACCCGATTTGAAAATGTACTTTAGTAAAGCAGAGCCAAAAAAGTTTTATTTTAAAATTAAAATTATATCTAAACACTAACTTTTTACTTTTATTACTTTAAAGTATTTAATTTCTTTATATTAACACACCTTCGCTTTTATTTTATATTTTTACAGGCAAATTAATGTACTCCAACGTAGGCGACTGACTGTCCATCCAAGTTTTCCGGAAAGGACCCTCGACCCGCGAGCGTAGCACCCAACACGGATGTTCAGCCTCAACCACCTTGGATTACCAAATTTACCAGGTATATATTATTACTACTCTACACCTTACTTTTTTTAAAATTTACTTTATTGTTTTTAAAAGTGCTATTAATCCCGAAATTTATTTATTTTTTAGTTCTTTTTTATTAGCGACTAAAAATTGCCAATTCTGGAAAAATTGGTGACTGGTAAACACCTTTATTTATTTATTTTTATGCCTAATAATTTTGTTTTAAACCAATTGTTAAATTATATTTTAATACTCTAACCAAAATTTTAAGTTTAAATTTAAATTTTTATTTTTTTTTACAAGTGCTAACGATAATTTATAATCAAATTATTTAATTATATCATTGCATAAATGAATTTTATTCAAAATGAATTTATTTAAAATTTTCCTGCTAAATTAATTTATTTAACTAATTTTTAATTTAAATTTAATTAGCAAGAATAAAACATTCATTAAAACCTAAAATGTTTTTTATATTTTTTAATTTTGCCTACCTGCAATTTACAAAATTTATTTATTTATTCTGCATAGAATTTGCTCAAATAAATAAAAATACTCTCAAAAATTTTTTTTTATCTGAATTCGTTATCAGAATTCCGAACTTTATTTAAACGAAAAACGTTCATTCTAATATTTTAATTATTGCTTTTTAACCTTCTAAAGAAATTTTTTTAAATTTATTTATTCTAAATTTTAATCCTAATTTAGAATATCTACTTTTATTTATTTATTCGGTTTATATGTTAATAGCGAGCCTAAAATAAATCAACTATTCGCTAAATAAATGGCTAAACCTTACATAAACTACAAAAATTATATTTATTTAATTTTCTTTTATTCAATAGGCTCATTTATTTTTTTAACCTCGTTAACGCTAATATATGCGCCGTACCAAAGAATAGTCATTGTACTTTAAAATACGTAACTTCTACCAAATCCAAGATAATGATATTTCGCTGGTTTTTCTTGCAGATAATGACATATGTCGAAGAATTAAATTATGGGAGGCCCATGCACCAATGTAAATTATGTCGTCCAAACGACCCTTGGGAGATCACCCCTCTACGCTGCACCTTGTAAGTACACCTACTACAATCATTATCTTACTATATATGCATGAATCACTATCCTGTCTGCAGTAAACTCCGCCCACAGTCTGGGCTAGCACGTCAACTGTCTGTTGTTTACCAACATAACCCTTTAAATTTTGACACGAAAGTCGTATGATAACAACATACCACTTTGTGCCTTTGCACCGAAACCAATTTTAAAATTTAATACACATATAAACATACTTATTTGCACAAATATTATATACAATTATTACTCAAAGTAGAATATACCTGAAAACTACCTTTTTAGACTTAACCCAAAATGTTACGTGAATTATTTTAAAAATAGTTCCGTTGAAAAAGAAATACCCCAAATTTTGG